>JACJUY010004293.1:53200-73480 GCA_014220935.1 Platorchestia sp. MABIK
AGGATAGGTTAGGATAGGTTAGGATAGGTTAGGATAGGATATGTTTGAATTTTTTCACTGGTCCACCTAGCTTCAACGATGACATTTTCCGTGCAATTTGCATGTGTCCGGCTAGTAGTCAATATTTCTGTAAGGTGTCTGGGAGAATACAATATGTGTAGATGCCCTCCTGCATTTTAGTGTCTGTGATAGGCGAGTATGGTGCTTGCTTTGTTAGCATGAATCATTTGGAGCCTCTCTGTGCTCGAGGCAGTTAGATAGACAACTATTTTATCTGTTTGAATTATCACTCCCTGGAGGTATATGTGAGGTCCCGAGCTGAGAGTTACGTAGGCCATCGTTTCGTTGAAATAAAATGGGTTTTGGTTATTTTTGTTAGGGACCATTTGTTCCATTTCATGGCGATTCGGTTCAATTTTATTACAGGCCATCTCAGCCTTTGAGACCTCTATCTTTGGTGCCCACTTCACTCCGTCCAATATATTCATAAGTTCATTTTTTCTTCTTTGCCTTTTTTTCGTTTCCTTCCCATCTTGCTGCTTCTATGCGTAAGGCATCCTGGGTGGAAAAACACCGTGTGCTTAGATTGCATGTTTTCACTAGTCCATACTAAATGGTCCCATCTCGTTCTTTTGTAAAAAGCATCTTTGCAGTGAAAGCGGTACCTTAAATTAACTACTGTGCTACTATTGGTTTTCTCGCCAATGTCTGTTTGGTTGAAACCAACTATGCGCTGAGTTTCAAATCCATAGTCAAGATTTATTTGAACTGGACCAATACTCTAGATCATTTCGCTCGTGTCACAATTGAAAAAAACTCGAATTGCGTCTGTCAGATTTTCTTGAAAATCTCATACAGTTGTGAGCGTTTTGACCAAGTACAGATTCTAACTTCACAGTTCAGGGCTGAAGGAAGTAAAGGATGTAAATGCGTACTGTCGCTCAAGTTGTTCTTGCAATGTTTGGAACTTGACTCGTCTCTCTGGACTCACTTCTATTTAATACAAGGAGGGACAAAAGTAAGGGGGCCCTTATAATTTGCTAGCTCAGTAAATAAGATACCGAAATAAACAATAAAATTTTTTTTCTTTCAAATAAAACAAAGTTTTCGTTTTACTGGCAGAATAAAAGGGTCAGTTACTTCTGGCCCGCTCTGTATAATACATACCTTTTCCACTGTAGACAAGTTCAGCGCTGTTGAGTTGATCAGATTTGGGTTTCTGTTTCTTAACGTGTGTTTGAACCACGGTAAAGGCAACAAGGTAGGTTCAAACCAGTCTTTTTTCGTCGACTGTGTGGGTGTGCTGACGTCACGGCAACGAACCAATAGCAGCGCTCAAATTGCTTCTGGTAGCACTGCTACTCATAAATCCGTCTCCACTATTGGCCTAACGACACTGCGGTTTGGTGACGTCATAAAGTTAGTTTGAAATAAAGCCTTTCTATTGGCTGCCCGAACAAGAAGAAGTGTAATTTCCCCCATAGAAATGACCCTACCTTGTTTCCTCTACCGTGGTGTGAACTATAGAATGAAGGGGAAGTAGTCTATAGACTTAGACTGTGCAATTTATTTACAGTGTGTCCCACAAAAACCCGAACCGAGTATTTATTTTCCCGTATCAGTAATACTATCATAAGAATACCATCAGCATTTAATTTCAAGCAAAATTATGAAGGTATTACTGTTACGGGTATTCTTATGATAGTTTTACTGATACGGGAAAATAAATACTCATTTCGGGTTTTTTTGGGACATACTCTACATATATTTTACAGTAATTCATAGATTTATCTTGGTTTCTGCCATGTATCAGTGTTTCAACCCCTCAGGGGGATACAACTGTTGTATCTATGGGAATTGGTGCCCCCAGAGGGACCATGTGAGGGCCCGAGCGAAAGGTTAGGTAGGCTTCCTTTTTGTTGGAATAGAATAGGTTTTTTGTTTTGTTACGGACAATCTTTTTTCGGTTCACTGCTCTCCTGTTTTTCAACACCTACTACTTTCTTCTTCAACTTTTTCTTGTTTATTGAACCTCTTCCTTAGCTAACTGTTTCTGTGCACCTTGTACATAGATTCCGCGTTCCCTCAACTCCATACTAAATGGTGCCTTCCTCCGACCTCTCTTGGAACATCTTTGTCGTGGTTAAGGGAGGCTAAAACTTTTTTATATAATCTAACCTAATAATACCCGTTGTGTGTTTATTTATATATATATTTATATATCTGTTTGGTGTCCGCTTCTTAAGAAACATGGGATGTCTGAGTGTGCGGTATCATGGATACCGAATTCCTCAGTGTATTGAAAGATGGCCTTACATGCATTGATATGTTTGACATTTTATCAGGATAGATTCGGTTCTGACATGATAAGATAGGTTAGGGGAGTAATGTTGACGAAATTTTTTCACGGGTCGACTTAGCTTACCGATGACATTGTCAGTGTAATTTCCACGGGTCCTGCCATTACCTAATAATACACTTGGTTTATTTGTTTGGAGTTTGCTCCTTCCATTTCTCTGCCACGCTAATAAATGTGGCCATAATGACCGTATCTGTGATACGAGGTTCACTAGAGCACAAGTACAAGAATATTTTTTACCACGGGTACTGTTCGGATGGATATATTTGTTTGTGATCCACGTTCAAAAAATTTCTTCAAGAAAGATATGGAATCCCGTCATTTTTGGCGGACCGTGCACGCTAGTAAGTAGTAATAATAATAATAATGTTCCAAACACTCCACCTCTTCAACATCTCATCACCTCACTTTTATTTACATTCACTCTCAACTTTCGCCTTTCGCACACGCTACCAAACTCTGCAACCAGTCTCAAAAGTTTTCCTCAGAATCAGCCGCAAGCGCCGTATCGGATTGAAGTAATCATCATTAATATTATTACTGTTATTGTATTTTTTTAATCACCGTTACAACTAAGAAACGATAGACAGTGAGACGCAGCAGTGAATTCCTTTTCAAGCGAATAATTACTAGCATTTTGTACCTGTAGGCGGCAACGAGCCCTGCGTCGCGAGCAGAGCGCCCCTGGATTCTGGTGTTCGGTCACCGGCCGATGTACTGCAGCACCCGTGACCAGGACGACTGCACCAACCTTAATTGCCGCACCCGAGTTGGACTGCCTCTCGTGCACTGGTAGGTATGCATCATGGTAGAGGAAACATGGTAGGTTCAAACCAGTCTTTTTTTCGTTGACGGTGTGGTTTTGATGACGTCACGGCAATAATCAATAGCAGCGCTCGTGTTGCATCTGGTAGCACTGCTACCCCCAAATCTGGCTCCACAATTGTCCTCACGATATGGCGTTTTGGTGACGTCATAAAGTTTGTTTGAAAAAAAAACTTTCAATTGGCTAGCCGAACAAGAGGTGTATTTTTTCCCATAGAAATGATCCTACCTTGTTTCCTCTTCCATGGTATACATACAGGGTAGAGTACAGAAATGACGAACTGGGGAACATCGAATTCACCAATGAGACGTCTTGGTAGTGTCTTCGGTGGTGAAACAACATATATAATCACTACAATAAAAGTAGCCGCGTCCGTCCCTCCGTCCGTGTGACCCCCTCTTGATTATAGTATCCACAATACGCAATCGGCTTATTTTTAGAATAGAAATTTTCTATGGAGCTTTCTCTGTTGAAATTCATCATGTCGCTTCGATATTTTTAATTGAAAATACAAAAAGAAAAGTTTTCAATTCGTTCGACCAGTAACCTGGCTACCGCTGGGTATAAGGCCCAAGATTTTGGAACTTGAGTTATTGTTTTCGAAATTGTGATTTTCTTGAAAAGCTTCGAAGAGATAATAGACGGCATTTCAGAATAAAATTCCGGCAAAAGAGGCCACCATGGATAGAAACATGCCCAACCGTGAGAGAGAAGCAGTAAGACATCGACAGCAAGAAAGACGCCGCAGACTATCGAATGAACAACGTAAAATGGCAAGACGAATCAATGCTGCTCGCCAACGAGAAGCTAGAGCTAACTTGACCGTTGAACGACGTTTGAATAATCATCAATAAAATTTGAAATTTGATAATTGACAGATTTCAAATGACCCATATTTAACACATCAATTAGTTAGATTGGATAAACAGTAGCATTGCAATTCACGGGCATTGCACTAGTAATAATAATAATAACACACATGGTAGAGGAAACAAGGTATAATTAGTTCTATGGGAGAAAATACGCCTCTTGTTCGGCTAGCCAATAGAACAGCTTCATTTCAAACAAACTGTATGACGTCATCATTGCGACATATCGTTAAACCAATAGTGGGAACATATTCGAGGTTAGCAGTGTTGTTTGATGCAATATGAGCGCTGCTATTGGTTTGTTACCATGACGTCAGCATTGCCACATGGCCGGTCGAAAAGGACTGGTTTGACACTACCTTGTTGATTCTACTGTGATATACATACAGGCAGTGGTCGCGGCGTAAACTTTTTTTTCAACTTGCGTTAACGATAGAACGATAATTTTTCAACTTGCGTTAACGATAGAACGATAATTTTAATAATCTGCGATAAACAATTAACGATAAAAAAATTTCAAAACCCAACCTGCGGTAAGGGATAAACGGTGAAACGATAGCGATAATTTTTTTTGACTTGTGATGACAAAAGCGATAAATGATAAGTACCTTTATTTAGTTGAAATATTTTAAAAAAGCATACGAACTATTTTTCCCCAGTGAAAATTAATTAAATTAAACAAAAACTATCACTGGAACCAGTCTGTGGCCTACAAGCAAGGTTTTTCAGGTCTGAAAACGTCAGGTGGGCTGTTGTGACTATTGCCGCCGTGCAAATTTTATTTAATTTTTACAAAAGTCGTCTTTGAATTTATCGTTTATCGTTCCTCATTTTTTTAGGACTAGCGGTAAGTGAATGAGCGATTATTTTATAAAACTTTGCGATAAACGATAAAAGGTTTGACCTCAGCGATAATTATCATTTATCGCTCATTTTATCGCACGCGGCAACCACTGCATACAGGGTGGGCCAGAAGTAACTGACCCCTTTAATGTACTAGCTGAGTAAATAGGATACCAAAATAGACCATAAAAGTGTTATTCTTTCAAATAATACCAAGTTTTCCTCTTATTAGCAAATTAAAAGGGTCAGTTACTTCTGGCCCACCCTGTACTACATTGATATAATATATTTTGCAGGGGAGATTCTGTCTTTTTTAGCTGTCTTCTTGTAAACTTCTGAAGTTCGTTCAGTAATTGGTAACCTAGTTTTGATTCTGCAAACTTTTCCCTCTTGTGTAGCCTGGATACGCTTTTCCGCTTTCTTCTCGTGAGCTTCTGAATTTCGTACAGCAATTGGTTACCTAATTTTGCTCCCGCAGACTTTGTTCTATTGTGTAGCCAGGATCCGTGATGAGAGTTTCTGTCATAATGTGTGGGACAGGCCGAGTTCATTGAAGAGGGTATCGTTAAATTTCAGTGCTATTTTTGTTGAAATAAGAATTTGAACTGTACTGGAAAATTATATTTGAAGCCTAGAGTTTGGGCGAGTTTGAGTCTTTCAAACGAATGTCGGAATAAGTGTAGCTTAGATATTATTGCTAAATAGGATATTTCTTCTTGGTCAAGAGGAGCATAATCGAAAGGTAAATATGGGCTGGTATATGCGCGGTGCCCACTGATTTAGAATATTTAGAATCCTATGTTTCTATGATAGCGTGCAACAGTTGGTTGGCTGATGTGTATTAAACTACTTCTCGAAGATATAAAAGCTAAAAATGTATCAGGTTTGAACTTGTGTGCGGTATTGTAGGTAAATAATGTTGTAATAATAAAAAACAGTGGATACATTTATCGTGGATACCCTGTACAGTTTAGTAGATGGAGATCACAGCCGTTGTGTGAGGGTTGTGTGGAATCATTTGGATTTTGATGTGTGAAAATTTTCAAGTGCTGAGTGTTAAATTATGATGATTAATGTATGATATTTTCATGCCATATATTAGTTTATAATACGTTAAGTGGAAACTGGTTGCTAGTTGGAATTTGATTGAACCAATAAATAAATTTTTTTACTTGTTTGTGATGTTATATAGTGACAAGTCAAGACAGTTTTCTGTAGTGGCTAGATGCGAACTGATGTAATATCCTACGTGCAGGTTCGGCCTAGAGACTCTGTTGTACAAGTACGGGGTAGACTTAGCGATATGGGCACACGAGCACGCGTACGAGCGGCTCTACCCGATCTACAACTACACTGTTCTGGCCGGTCCTGATCATCCTTACGTCAACCCGAGGTGAGCTTCCTTTGTGAGTGCCTATTGCACCAATTATTTGTTGCAAAAAATTTTATGCCAGAGATTGTTGCCAAGAATTTTATGGGCAGAGATTGTGGCCAAAAATTTCATGTCAGAAATTCTCTAAACCGCCTGGTGCCATTTTGCTGATTGGGGACCTTCTTCTTCATTGTATTTGTGCAAATTTTTTGGGGCTATCATGAAACGTATACTTATGGTGATAGTTAACTTGTACTCTGATAAATGAGAGGAAGATGGGTTACCAAAAACGAATCACGACACTATAGCAGGAGATAAAAAAATCCAAAAGAATACTAGTTTATTTATTGAATAGACGAATCCAGATAGTGGGTGAGAGGAAAGGAGAGGCTGGAGAGAACAGCGACTTGCATAGCGTCCCTCCAGCACCGTGGCGCGATCACTTGCGCGGGAGAACAAAAAGTTAACAATTGCTCACTATTTTGCTATTAAAGCTGCTCACAAATACGTTAATTGAAATATAGGCCAATTCACGTAACTTTAATGAATCCGAAAATAATAGGCCCGTAGGACCAAGTATATAAATTTAGAAATCGCGACATATGACGGTTTAAAAAATTATTATTAAAGAAATCAGAATTAGTCGAAAGTTTTTCGTAGGGCTATTTTTCCTTGAAAATGATTTATTTGACCCGGTATTCCTATGGAATTCTCACGATACTCTTTTAGAAAAATGTGTTAAATCTGCATGATGAATTTCTAGTTTTTACATAGGCAAATCAGAGATTAACCTAAAAATTGAGTTTTTGAACTTCGTAAATAAATTCCATTTAGAAATCATGAGATAACGAAATTTTTTGTTATGCGATATTTTTTACGAAGACACAAATGTATTGCCTCACATTTTTTCACTTTTACGCCTAATAATTTCCAAAGACTGAAACTTTTCATTCATTCAATATTCCAATATGCATTATGAGTGAATGATGATGTGCCTGAGGTACTTTGCCATGCAGTTTTTTGGTGCAATCATTTTTTGAATCTTCACAAGACATCAGTGGCGAGCTTTATTTCAAAGAATAACGTGTACCATAATTTTTATCTTTGTTTTTGTTCCCATCTTCAGATTGAGTGCTGTTGCATTGTGGGTCTTGAGAGACCTCCAGTAGGCTATATTTTCGTTGGTCGTCTCGAGGCTATATTTATGTTTCTAGTAACCTGCACTCAAGACGCTCCTTGACGGTGTGGTTGTTACTTGACGCACGTTTGTTGTTCAGTGTTTGTGATTAGGGCGGAAGAGATGGTGACAACGTGCTGAAATGTGGTTGTTGCAGGGGAAAATGTGTGAGGGCCCGGGCTGAGAGTTAGGTAGGCCTTCTTTTTGTTGAAATAAAAGGTTTTTGTTATGTTAAGGACCACATTTTATTGGTTTACTGCTGTCCTATTTTTCAGTACCTTCTACTTTGTTCTTCAAATTCTTTTTTTTTCATAACTTCTTTCTCAACTTACTGTTTCTATGCCACTTCCGCGTAGATTCCGCATTCCCTTACCTCAATACTACTAAATGGTGCCTTTCTCTTCTTATGAACGCTTTTTTTTTTTTAGCGGTTAGGAAGGCTTAAACTAACATCTAATCTAATCTTCTAGGGCGAATCAATCTAAGATTAACGTCAATACCACTTTATCTAATTCTAAAAAAGTTTGAATGAGAAATCAGAAAACTTCGATGACTTTCATTAGGCGGAAATTTTTCTCAAAAATACGTGGTTGTTGCAGAGGTCCGGTTCACTTCACGACGGGGTCTGCAGGGTGTGACGAGAAGCTGGACGACTTTAAGCTGAAACAGCCCAACTGGTCAGCGGTGCGTGTCAACGAGTACGGCTACACGAGGCTCACGGTACACAACGCCACCCACCTTTACTGGGAGCAGGTCGCTGATGACCAGGTGCGCGCCCTGATGATGACCTAGTGTTATTTGCCGTGTTTTTTAGGCATGAAGTTCATGGTCGTTTTTGTGCCGCATGTGAGTGAGGCATGGTTTTCATGCCTTAATGACGAATAAAATGACTTTTACGTGATAGCATGAATTGTCTCAGTTATTGGAATGTTAGGTTTTACATGATATTGTCATCAAATTCCTCCCAGGGGGATACAACTATGGTTTTCATGGGAATTAGTACTCCCAGGGAGAAAATGTGAGGTCCCGACCTAAGAGTCAAGTAGGCCTTCTTTTGTTGAAATAAAATAAGTTTTGTTTTGTTACGGCTTTTTTTGGTTCACTGCAGTCCTGTTTTTTCAGCTCCTCTTTTTGTTTAACTTTTATTTTGTTTCATAGATTTATATATCAACTTACTGTTTCTATGCGCAGAGGATCTTGTGTGTGAACACACCTTGTGCATAGATTCCGCGTTTCCTTTTCCCCATCCTTAATGGTGCTTTCATCCTTCCTTTTTTTGGAACGCCTTTGTTGTGGTTAGGGAGGCTCAAAAAAACTTATAATCTAATCTTATTGTCGAATTGGTTTCTTAATGTAGGAGAAGGACTTCTATGTATTTATGTAAGAAAATCCAACATATAGATAATAGACCCGAGTTTTCCTAAGTATGTTTTGATTTTAGTCTAGACACTAAATGTGTGCATTGTAGACTTGTACCGAAGCCAAGTGTAGTATAATCCTCNAATAGATTTTATCTATGTAGTACAGGGTGGGCCAGAAGTAACTGACCCTTTTAATTTGCTAATAAGAGGAAAACTTGGTATTATTTGAAAGAATAACACTTTTATGGTCTATTTTGGTATCCTATTTACTCAGCTAGTACATTAAAAGGGTCAGTTACTTCTGGCCCACCCTGTATGCAATGGTTGCCGCGTGCGATAAAATGAGCGATAAATGATAATTATCGCTGAGGTCAAACCTTATCGTTTATCGCAAAGTTTTATAAAATAATCGCTCATTCACTTACCGCTAGTCCTAAAAAAATGAGGAACGATAAACGATAAATTCAAAGACGACTTTTGTAAAAATTAAAAAAATTTGCACGGCGGCAATAGTCACAACAGCCCGCCTGACGTTTTCAGACCTGAAAAACCTTGCTTGTAGGCCACAGACTGGTTCCAGTGATAGTTTTTGTTTAATTTAATTAATTTTCACTGTGGAAAAATAGTTCGTATGCTTTTTTAAAATATTTCAACTAAATAAAGGTACTTATCATTTATCGCTTTTGTCATCACAAGTCAAAAAAAATTATCGCTATCGTTTTACCGTTTATCCCTTACCGCAGGTTGGGTTCTGAAATTTTTTTATCGTTAATTGTTTATCGCAGATTGGGGAAAAATTATCGTTCTATCGTTAACGCAAGTTGAAAAAAAAGTTTACGCCGCAACCACTGCCTGTATGTATATCACAGTAGAATCAACAAGGTGTCAAACCAGTCTTTTTCGACCGGCCATGTGGCAATGCTGACGTCATGGTAACAAACCAATAGCAGCGCTCATATTGCATCAAACAACACTGCTAACCTCGAATATGTTCCCACTATTGGTTTAACGATATGTCGCAATGATGACGTCATACAGTTTGTTTGAAATGAAGCTGTTCTATTGGCTAGCCGAACAAGAGGCGTATTTTCTCCCATAGAACTAATTATACCTTGTTTCCTCTACCATGTATGTTATTATTATTATTACTAGTGCAATGCCCGTGAATTGCAATGCTACTGTTTATCCAATCTAACTAATTGATGTGTTAAATATGGGTCATTTGAAATCTGTCAATTATCAAATTTCAAATTTTATTGATGATTATTCAAACGTCGTTCAACGGTCAAGTTAGCTCTAGCTTCTCGTTGGCGAGCAGCATTGATTCGTCTTGCCATTTTGCGTTGTTCATTTGATAGTCTGCGGCGTCTTTCTAGCTGTCGATGTCTTGCTGCTTCTCTCTTACGGTTGGGCATGTTTCTATCCATGGTGGCCTCTTTTGCCGGAATTTTATTCTGAAATGCCCTCTATTATCTCTTCGAAGCTTTTCAAGAAAATCACAATTTCGAAAACAATAACTCAAGTTCCAAAATCTTGGGCCTTATACCCAGTGGTAGCCAGGTTACTGGTCAAACGAATTGAAAACTTTTCTTTTTGTATTTTCAATTAAAAATATCGAAGCGACATGATGAATTTCAACAGAGAAAGCTCCATAGAAAATTTCTATTCTAAAAATAAGCCGATTNTTCTACGCATTCCAAAGGACGGACAAGCACAAAACCACTCACTAAGAAGGTCAAGAGACCACTAAACCTTTCTAATGAATGGACAGTTGTCTACAAACAAAGAAAAAACTTTTGGACCAACCTACCAAAGCTAAGCAAAGCCGCAGTTGGTCTCTCTGAGCGCAACTGCGGGGGAGGGGGGCAATTTGGGGGTAATTATGGGGGGTTGGGTTGCCAACACGGGACAAAGGACATTTCTACGTGATAGAGGAAAGGCTTAGGAGCATTTTCAAGCAATAATCTCATTTTCAGTTATGGGTCCCAAAAAACCGTATGCTTCGCCTGCATTTTGTCCTGTGTAGGTGATAGAAATTTTATTTGATGCCAACAACTAATTTTTCAAAGGTTTTTAGATAGCTTTTCATATGACCTAGTTTGTAGATCTTGGTATGCTTTTCATCTAACATGCTTAATTTTTCTAACTTAGTTGTAAAGCTTTGTTGTAAATTTTTTAAAAATTACTAGTAGCCTGTATAAATGATAGGGTGAGCAAAATTATTTTTAAAATATATGAGAGGTGTTATTTGATGTTTAATTCTTAAAATGCTATTGATACATTGATCTTTGATTTCTTCTTACAGGCCCATGCATTGTTTAGCTACTGAACATGTTTAAACAGAGAATACTTGAAATTGTTGGGCAAATTTACTCAATAAATTTATGTCATAAAGTGTAGAGGTTTTGGAAATTTTTGGTTGAAAATTATAAAACTTTAATAATTACATGCAATATTTATTGTGTAAAGTAAGTATTTACTTACATTTAGGTAGAAACAATCAATTTTGGAAAGAGTTAGAAGTCACACTTTTAGTATGTAGTGTGACTTGAAGATTTTTTCCAAAAATGGTTTAGAATATTTTGTTTTGCTATTTTAAAGCCTAAATGATTGTATAAATTTAAGAAAAATATACTTTATTCACTTCCGTTGAACTTTTTATGTGTTTGAATGTAAGATATTGTTTGATTTTATAGTTGCTAAAAGGTAATTGAAATTGAGTTATTTTCTATTCTTTTTCAGTAGTCTGTATCTTTTTCTGAGTTTTTAAGCCAAGTTTATAAGATTCGAGGATATAAAATACCTCTTGTTGATAATTTGGATTATAAATCTTGTTCATTGTCCTATGAATTGGCACTTTTGAGTTTAATTTCCTAACTTCTTATTTATGTATATAATGTATGCATTTAGCTATGTATGTATCTATATGCCTTGGTTGATGAATATCATACTAAGCAATTTTTCCATTTTAAAATAAGCAACTATTTAGGAAACTTTGAAAATTGAACTACAAAGTATTGACAGATTACAATCAAGTAGTAAAATTTATTTTTACACATATTAGTAGTGTTTTATTTTGAAAAATAATTTTCTTAGTTGTGAGTTGCCAAAATAATTCATTTTTTATTTCAGTTACTGCATTCCATCGATGTTACCTGCACCTGAAAGATGATGTCTCCACATCCAACTCCCATTTTGAAGAAAAAAACTGGGCGACCTGCATCAAAAAGACGTTCTGTAACATTTTCTCAAGTAAGTACATCTTTTTATTCAGAAGCTCCGATTGGACATCATCTTGTGCCAAGTTTGTTTGCAATAATCAGAGAAATTTTATAGCAACAGTGGTATGCACTGCCAGGTGGAGGAATATCTATGTGCTATTGTACTTAGATTTCAGTGTGCATATCAGTATGATTCATATTTCAAGATGTTTGCATGTGCAGGCAGCTTATATACCCAAAATTGCAGGTAAGATGATTAAATAAGGTTGATGTTCCTGCAAGTTTGAGTAAGTCGTTAAAATGTTATGCATCGTAAAAGTATCCGGTAGTAAATTGTTGTCATTTTCATTTGAAGACTAGGCACTTTTCCAAATCACTGATAACTAATTCACTACATTACCTCTTGTGAATTGAAATTTATCTACTGGGACTACATGCTTTTTATGGAATAAAAAATTATTCTTTAGCTTATTGTGTTGCTTTTTGCTTCAATTTTTAAGTAATCCTTTTATAGTTGTTACTCAATTGCGTCTGACAGGGAGTTGATGACAAAAGCAGCATTTCAGCAGACCACGTCTCAACAACGACCTCTGCGCACGAAGAGAAAGCATCAGCAAGCACCAGCTTAGACCTGCCTGATGGATTGCAGTCATCACACTATGGACTGTACTATGAACCCCCCACCCCATGCATCCCAGACTTTTCCAAGCTTCATCCCTCAGTAAAACTGGCTGAGCTGAAGGAATCGGGGAGACCGGAGCTGGGCAATGTTGCGTCTGATGATCGTGTTCTTGTGAGTGACATCGTTTTTAATTTTAGCCATTTCATTTAGTGTACAGAGTCCAAATACAGCATTTAATTTGGAAAAATATGGGCTTATAGTTACTTTTTTAATGCAAAAAACTTTAAATTTTATTATATTGATGTAATTATTAACATCATCATGATTCATTCTAAGCAAATTGTATAAAAATGTTTAGATCTAATTTTATGTTGCCAATATGAAGGAAAACATTTATTTTTGTTTAATTTTCAGATACTGGGAGATGCCATCCACGGCCAGTGCCTCATGAAGGAACTGGAAAGCTCAGCGCTGTGTAACATACAAGTGTAAGAGTGGTGACGGTATCTTGTGTGTTAGTGTATGAAAGTAATTATTTAGTAATCTAATAAATTACTTGATAGTAATTTGTTTCTTTTCAAATTACTTGATGGTAATTTGTTTCTTTTCAAATTACTTGATGGTAATTTGATTCTTTTCAAATTACTTGATAGTAATTTGTTTCTTTTCAAATTACTTGGTAGTAATTTGCGGCTCACGCAATTTTCTTGCTCTTTTTTTGTTGGTGCAAGAAATGAAATTTTACAATTTTCTTTCCTATAAAGATGCCTTTATCATTTATTTCTTTTTATTTGTTTGATATTATGAACTAGTACTTCATTTATAAAAAATGTTTTGTACTTTTCTCTCGAAAAACTCACCTATTTTTATTTAAGCAGAAATATTAGATTTCAGGTTCACATTACTTCGAACCACTTAAGCAATTCTATAAGTATAAAAAGACTGAAGCTGGTGTAAGATTAGTAGCGTTATGCTACTAATTTTTATTTTCCAATAATTTAAAAGGAGTCAACAGTCGAGTGTTCCCTCAAGAGGCATTCCAATTTATTAAAATGTCTAAGTCTAAGTAAGCAAAGGGAAATATCTTGCCTCCAACTTAGAGTATTTCTCAGTTTCTCTTGTATTGATGTATTTACCTAAACATTTTATGAGATCATTTTCATACTTTCAATAAGTCAGCATGAGATACAACATACTCAGATTGAGCCCCTCAGGGGGATACAACTATTGTATCTATGGGAATTAGCGCTCCCAGGGGGAAAATGTGTGAGGGCCCAAACTGAGAGTTAGGTAGGCCTTTTTTTTTTTGTTGAAATAATGTTTTTTTGTTATGTTAAGGACCACCTTTTTTCGGTTCACTGTTGTCCTGTTTTTCAGCACCTACTACTTTCTTCTTCTTTTATCTTGTGTGATGAACTTCTTTCTCAACTTACTATTTCTACGTCCCTTCTGCACAGATTCCGCATTCCCTTATCTCCATGCTAAATGGTGCCCTCCTCTCTTTGAAACGCTCTTTTTTTTTAGAGGCGAGGGTGGCTTAAAATAACATATAATCAATTTAATAATTACTCAGATTGATACTTGGTGCGTTGCCCTGGTAGCAGTCACTTAATGCAAAATATACAAATATTCCATCTGTACAAATTTTTTTATCATATTACTGTTTGGCGGAGGATACTTAAAATGATAAGATGATGGAGTACAGTTCTACACTGTGAAGCAATAGCTGCCTGATGACAATGATACTGTTTTAGGACGTTGGCTGCTGTGCCCACTGGAGCGAACGTGGAGCGTTGTTCCTTTGTTCTCGTCCTCTTGCCTCTGGAGGTGGTGGGCAGGTGAGTGGAGACTCGGTGCAGTGTTTAGTTCACTTGATTTTTGTAATGATATGTCTTTAATTGGTGTACAAGCGTAGTGGCAACGTTGGCCGCATGTTTAGGTTAACGCTGAAGTGAGTACTGTACTTCTATTTTTTGCTTGTTTATTACATGTTGGAAAACGATCCTTCTCTGTAAAAAAATAGACATTAAAATGTATTCGAGGGTTAGAACTTATGTTTTGGTGAAATTGTGAAATTTTTTACAATTGGGATCTGTACTTTTGATCCTTGAGAAGCAATTAAAAAATAAATTGCTTTGACTGTTTACTATTAGTTAAGGCTTGGTCATGTTATTGAAAAGAGTCAACTTCATTGCTAGGTGATGTACTTTCTGGGAAGTATCTCGTATTGTTACTTATAATTAATTTATTCAAAGGTTTTTCTGCCGACTCGCTGCATTTTTTCTTTGCTTTGCATTAAATTAGTATTATGAGGAATCCCTAATTCGTAGAAAATAGTCATTTTCCACTTCATGTTTTCTATTTTTTTTTTGCAATCTATTGTGTAATAGCGTTACTTTCATGCGGATTTTTTGTAAAAAAAATCGTTTTGAAGATCACTAGTGGTTTTTAATGGTATTTCTTGTGCAAGATGCTGTAGCAAACTTTTCCTTTGAATCTGAATCGTACAAGTCGTCTAGTTAGGCTTTGTGCAAATTTGTATCTGATTTGAGTTTTCTTAGAGGCTATTCAAATGGGTCAAAATAAGAAAAGTTCTCATGCCATTCAACAGCTTCTGCCTGACGAGGCTTATCTGCATTCCTCTACATCAATTCTTAAAATGCAGGATCCTCATACCTTAGGCGCGAGGAACAAATTTACCCCTTTCGGTACGATAATTCAAATGGTTTGAGTAAAAACTTCTAGGGGAAAAGTTGTCATTACCCTGAATTGTCAGTGAAATTGTCCTACTGTGAGTGCTTTTAGCTTAAGCAAGTGCCTACTTCTTTATTTTAATTTTTGAATCTTTGAAGCTCAAAGCTAGGCGACGGAAATTTTCGACGTTGATAATAAAGGTTTTGTATTTATGAAGAAATTATTCATAAGTTTTTGCCCGAATTTATCGAAAATAAACGAAGTTCAGAAAAAACTTGATTAAGTTAAATGGAAAGGGTATTGAATGTGTTGCACGGACCCTGTGGCATGAACTTAGAGGTAACTTTTGGCAATTTGGCGGTCTTCTGGAAATGTTTAAAAACTAGTTTAATGAATGCTTGTAATTTCCTTAATTTTTTTATTTACTCCAAAATATTCCCTCACTAGTTAAATTACTTCAAAATTAGGTTAGATGCCCTAAACTAGAAGCACTAACCATCTTGGCACTGGAGTAGCCGTCAGTGCCGATAGGGTCAAAGTCCATTTATCTCTTATTGTTTAAAACATCGAATCTGTATTTTACCATCTGATTATAATTTCCAGTGTTTGTTACCAAGTTTGTTGCACTATCTTACTCTGAGTGTTTCCAGCTGTCACCAAGTGATGGAGACGCTCCGTCAGCTGGTTGCTCTGCGTGCAGACTTCCTGTTGCGCAGCGCATTGGTGGCTGTGACGTCCTCTCACGGCCGTGACCAGCACCTCACTGAACTGCTCAACCTCCACACCCTCCTGCTCCAGTATAAACTCTCCTACTACGTTTGGTCCAATGTGGTCAGTGCATCCATCATTTTTGTTTGGAAATTTGTCTGGTTAAATTTCATAAACCTTTCATTCAGAAATGAAAATTGAAGAATCAGACGCATTAAAATGATAAAAAATCCTCTGGCGGTAGAGTTGTGTGGCCTCAAAATGAAGAGAAAAAGAAATAAACAATTCCTTCACTTTAAAATGAACTTCCTTCAGCCATGTGCAACCATCACCAATGCTAGCTCAGAATGAGAATTTTTGTAGAAAGGAATATTAAGGTATTGAAAAAAATAAATGGAAGTTATACTTGCCGTTGGATATTCTATTTTTTTGTAAACGATCGATGAACCAATTAGAAAATTACGATAATGTAATTTAAGTTTTCTTAGAGGATCTAACGACCAATCTAATTCTTAGCAAGGAATCTTTTTCAACTCATTGTGACATATGACTTGTATGTGTATTTTCGGTACGCCTTTTATTATACACACGCATCAATGGTTGAGTGATGTCTGTTAGAATGACTATTTTTTTAATGATTTTGAACGCATGCAGTCATAGTTGTACCATTATGTTTTTTTTTAATGAAAGGATTAATCCTCATGAGTATAGAATTCTTTCCATGACATAGCAGCAACGTCTCTCTCAGGAGCACAGTTTTTTATCTATAAGAATTAGCACTCCCAGGGGGAAAATGTGTGAGGGCCTGAGCTGAAAGTTAGGCAGGCCTTGTTTTTGTTGAAATAAAATGTTTTTTATTATGTTAAAGATAATAGTTTTTCGGTTCACTGCTGACCTGTATTTTTAGCACCTACGTTCTTCTTCAACTTTTATCTTGTTCCATAAACTTCTTTCTCAACTTACTGTTTCTATGCCTCCTTCTGCATAGATACCGCATTCCCTTATCTCCATACTAAATGGTGCCTTCCTCTCTTTGGAACATTTTTTTATAGCGAGTAGGGAGGCTTAAACTAACATCTAATCTAACATAGCAACGTTTGCGGCTCTCACAGACTCCGGGCAGCTGGCCAAGCATCTTAGAGAGGCTGGCCGTGGAGATCGCGTCCTGTCGTAGAGGGACAGTCAGCAGCGACGGGCCCACCAGAGGTAGACGCGTGTCTCGAGCTGTGTTCAGCTCGTTGCTGTGGCCGAGTGACAGCAGCAGCACCTTGGTGCTCCAGTACCTCGATGTCACTGCTCACAGAACTAAGCAGGATCTCGACATCTGACGAGCTGAGCTACTGGACGATATGATGCGTCTTCCTCCCATCCGTGCCTTGATAACGTGAGTTGTGCTGTACTTCACGTTAGGAGAGAAGCTCCAGCATCTGATAGTGCTTAGGGCCTCGTCGGGCGGGGGTTTAACAAACGTGTGTGACTCTCATAGATGAGCGCAAGTAGTCCTGGAGTTAATTTAATTTCACTAATTGATATAATAAAATCTTCATGCCACGTATTTCAAAAGTGGGAGAAGTACCATGGGAGGGTATACTTGAGGGTATATTTTATTAGTGTAGAAGTTTTACAGAGTACTGAAGAAGGAGCCTCCTTTTTGGACGATAGCATACAATTTTTTGTGTACTGGACCATTTGATCAAATCAGATTTCGAACAATTTATGTCATCTTAGTAATAGTTGTGCAGCTGGCGGTCTATTTCTGTCTATTGAACGTTTTTAGTTACATCACCAACAATGAAATTACTATAAGGACATACACAGTTAATTTCCTGCCGTTGGCTGCATAAAGTTTTCATAAAGTTATCAAAATGATAACTTATAAAGTTATCATTTTGATAATTACTATTGGCAATAACTTTAATGTCATTACGAATAGCATTGAAGATATAATACCAATAATTGATTAATTTTATTATATATCTCGTACCATGCCATTAAATACATATCTACCACAATATTAATAGAGTCCAAATTAAAGTCGGTGAGATCGATTCCTACAGGGTTTTACTCTTGCGCCTATATTTTGGTACTAATAAAGTCAATAGCGATTGACATGTATAGCAACATAAACGTTTTTACACATACAAACGCTACATTTATCGAGCTGTGCTAATTTTTTGCATTTTTAGAAATAAGACATTTTTGTTGTAATAAACAATTGCTGAACATTAGGGCACGAGATGTACAAAATAGATGTACAAAATTAATTTATGCAGCAACAAAAATAAACCAAAGCAAAACAATAGATCAATTCCTCTTGAATGAATAAATAACCCACTGAAGAGTATTGATCGCAAAATAAAGCATGAAACATGAAAAATAAGGAGCTAAAGATATGTCTTCATGTGAGATAAGTCCATTGATGGGATTTAGTTACATTTACTGCGGCCTTCAGGTAGATATGTTCGTGTCAGAGTATATGTAGGCTGAAACAATACATTTAATATTTAAAAATCCATGTCTAGTGCAACGAACTTATTTTTAACGATATAAATCAATTGTACGAATTCCGAAATGGACGGGTCAATGACTCGCACATGCGAAATTATGTATGGTTATATTTCATGACTATGTTGTTACCTAAATTTAGTAAATTATTTAATACTACTTCTCTCGTTTTTATATCCTCAATTCTGGGCCTTAGACATCCTTTTACCTACGAAGACCTTCCTACACCAATTCAAAAACTGAAAAGTAAAATGCCGTAGGAATAGCATTAGCTTGTGGTAAACATACCTTTAAATGTATTCTATCATTCTTAGTTTAATAACTTTTTCCTCAAGTTTTTCTGTCTGCGATTTTTTTTTATCGCGATACATTTCTAATTGCTGTCATGACACACATGCATAAAATGAAATTGGCCATTTTCCACCTAAAATTCGTTCAAAAACTGGGAATGAATCTAGTTAATTACGCAGGGAAATTTGTAATATGATCCGTATGAAAAATTTGTGCCATGCTACGTTGCACGAATCTGAAGGCGTCGGCAGTGGGAAACGTTCATAAAATTGGAAACCCTGGAATTATTACTACAGCTCCGCAGGCATCGTAAACTATGTTGGGTAATGTCTGACGTATACTTGGTTTGCCAGGTATTAGTTGGCAATTAAAATTTTCCATAATCGCACAATTATTTAAGCTTTCTCGATAGAGAACTTTGATATTCTAGTTATTCAATAACTGGCTTGTGATATTTTAGTGGTTAGTCTCTACTTTTGCATAAACCGTACGTAAACAATGATATATCTTCAAGTTGCAAAAGGAATCGTTTCATTTTAAGAAAATTTTTTAATTAAAACCAATAAATACAAAATCGCCAAAGTACGAGTATGACTAGCTATTTTCACTCAGAGAGCGTGTATTAATGCAATATTCTTAATGAGGTAAAGCCTCGTGACATCACTCAAACTTCTGGCAGGTTATTTTCTGTGAAATATCCTTGCCAGTGCTGGAATTTCCCTACGTTACCTTACCAAAGAATTACTCTACCCTACATCGTAGCTGAAATAGGCACTTGAATAATGCATCATTTAGAAGTATCAGAATGATTTTATTTTCTTGAACAAAACTAAAATAGAATTTGGTTTAAATTTATGCCCATTATCAACTCTGGGAGTCCTGCACAAGTACTTCCTGAGAGCAACAGCAGATTAAATTGCTCTTTGACTTCCATCCAGAAAGCAATATTTTAAAATCTTCATGTTTAATGCCCAACTCAACACAGCACATCAAATGCAACACTAAAATGCGATTCATCCTAGCAAGCAAGCATAAAATTTAAAGCTCCTTGAAAACTACGTAACTATGACAATCGAGAAGTATTTAGCACCAACCTTAAATTTAAGAATCAGTGACTTCATCCGCAAACCTATTCTCATGCTGTGAGAGAGCATCTCGCGGGAACTTTAGTGTTGAAGATCTACGAGGCGTCGAAGCTGTCGTGCTTTTCCCTCACCAGCCACACGGTGTCCAGCAGTTGTCCTTCCTGTGAACACGCAAGGACTTCAGAAAAATTCATGCAGAGAACTCTTTTGTTATATTCAAAGAAAAACCAAGCATTAACTTTAAAATTGAGATGACCTCCGTAGTACTGCTTAATAGCTTAGTCATTCTTAGCTCAAATCATCCAAAATATTGATTGTTTCAAGTTTGATACAGTACAAAATATCCT
>JACJUY010004294.1:1327-17212 GCA_014220935.1 Platorchestia sp. MABIK
GGTGTGTGTTGAGCAGGACCATCTGGTGTGTGGTGTGCTGGAATATCTGGTGTGTGGTGTGCAGGAACATCTAATGTGTGGCGTGCAGGGACATCTGGTGTGTGTGGTGTGCAGGGACATCTGGTGTGTGTGGTGTGCAGGGACATCTGGTGTGTGTTGAGCAGGACCATCTGGTGTGTGGTGTGCCGGAATATCTGGTGTGTGGTGTGCAGGAACATCTGGTGTGTGGTGACAAGTTAGATGCCCATTGATGAGTTAAGGTTACCATTAATTCTGACGTTGAAAATGAATAGTGAAAGACGAAATTTGAAAATATAATGGAAGGCCAGGTGTCAGTGGGAAGGAAATAGTGAATGGTGAGTCAGTAACAAATAGTGAAGTGTGAAGAATAAAAAGTGCCATGAAGAGAAAAGGGTGACATGTGAAGTGAAGAGTAAAAAGTTAAAGAAGGCCGCAATAATGGAGCAAAATGACAAGGAAAATGTACCATGGCGTAGATAATTTTTTAACTATAGGATTAGTTTTTTTGCGTTTCCTCGGCATTTACTCTGTCAATCATCTCAGGGATTTTTTTTAAATTATAACATTAAGATTGAGTTTTTGACGTAAAGGATACAGAAGGATCCGAGGGTCTAATATCAGGCTAGAAGGCTCGAGCTAAGTCTAGAGCTAAGCGACGCTCGTTGTGGCAAGAATTCACTCGCAGAAGAAACAACGAATTAGTAAAACCAAGCGCCCCAATTCCGCGTTTTGTGGCTGTGATGATAAACGCAGAGATGCTTTAATGAAGTTTCTTTTTTCTAGTTTGAACCACAATCATAACGAAAAAGTTAACTTTTCACACTCGTTCAGATTGAAAAGTTGATTGACGGGTCCGTTTTTTATTAATTTTGGTCCTGGATTCGAAAAGTGTTCGTTTTTGGGCCTTTCTGTTTGCCTGCATCTAAATTTTACCGTATTCATACTAAAAAATTCTCACCCCGAATTGACTTGTCATTTTTGACTGAACATCATTATTTGTAAGTCATGCTCTAACTTACAATCAATACGCGCTTGTACATTGTATACATATGTATAGTCGATGCTAGAGTTGTACGACACCGTATAATGAGCTCAAATTGCACACATAAAAGTTAGTTCTATTTACTCAACAAATGCGATGCTTGATTCTAGTTATGAAAAACAGAATAACTGGAATTTATTCTTTTCCTCACAATTGAGGTATGTAACTCAAGGATCAACTGTGCTTTCAATGTTACTTCTTTTTTGCATCCAAGTGTCATGAGGATATCCGTTTCATAAAAACTTGAGAGAAAGAAGACACACTTCAGGGAGCTCGTTATGGATCTTCTTGCGTTCTTAAAAGTCTAACATTTGTTGGGGAGAAAAATTTGCATTTGAAATGCCCTTAGAAGCACCCCAAATTCTGCGCTATTTTCAGATTATTTTGTTTTGGCCGCCAAGTGCAAATTAGAGTCTGATTTGCGGTTCTTGCTCATCTGGGGGTACTAGTTATGGGTCAGTGTTGTCCAGAGATGAAGCGTTTCATATGTGTTTTTTATAATACAACAAACTTCACTAGTTCTCGTAGGTACATTTTTCAGTAAAACAACTCGAGCAAAGTATTCCAGAACGATAGATAATGCATATGATCGAAATCATCATTCTTCTGAGCAAACTTTCTTTCTTCATGAACTCAACCCCAGATGACCGAACTCTTGAAGCGCTTCGATTAAACCAATTTTACTCTATTTCGATCAATGTGAATCAGAAGTCCCCTCAATATTCGAGAAATCCGATTGTTTCCACCCGTTACCCTGCAAAAAACACTCGCAAAACGATAGGAATTTAGCCCTGGACACATTCGTCTTCGGCTCTCGCCTGAACGCCCTGCAGTCTGGTCTGTAATGGTCCGTAATGGCTCTGGCAGCATCGCATCTCCCCCAAATCTCTTAAGAAATTTCCAGTTTATTTTTCACGCCAAATTTCGGCGGTAATGATCGCTTTTTGCCCTATACGCTCGGTAAAAGTTACATTGTCCTCATTTGCGGTTATCTCTCGCAATTTCCTGGTGCTTCTGCGCCTGCGCGAAAACTTTGCTATTTATTGAGTAAATAATTTGGCCAGCAGAGGGCCGCTCCTCGACCACCAGTCATTGCCCCTTCAAGATTAATTAAACATAGGATAATGAGTTTTTAGGAGCCTCTGTCCTGCCTCAAATTCTTCCGAATTTTTACCCCCGCGAAGAAAGCACTCAGGCTCTTCGAGAGAAAGTCTCCATTGTGCAATAATTCCTCATTTTCGAGAATCCCGCTAAACTCGGAAGGCTTTTGAGTTCATATTTTTGTACCTCCAGGAGGCGAAACAAAACGCCCCAGACAGTCTTCTGGAAAGGTGTTCCATTTCCGAGTATTTGTCTAGAGAAGTTTCTTTAAAATTTCTTGGAGCTCTGACTTGAAGAGAAATTAAGGTGCATTAGCACACAAAAACTCCATCTTATTAACTCATTTAGTAATGAGCCTTGAGCAGACACGTGAGACAAAGGCTAAAAAAATTTCATTCCACTCCGATAGATGAAAAGAAAAATCCACAAGAACTATGTTGGCCACAAATTCAACTGAGGTCAAATAACCAGTGCGTGCTCTGCGATAAAATAATTCGAACAAGAAAAGCTTTCTTCACTAACAACCCCTTAGAGGAATACAGCTGTTGAATGATGGAGAACTAGTCCTGCCACGGGGAAGATGTACGGTTCCAAAGTGAATGTTGAGTAGTTCTTCTGGTTGTTGAAATGGATCAAATTTTTTTTGTCGGTTACTGATCATCTTTTTTCGATTCACTAGTTTTATTAGCGCCGACACTTTCTTCTTCAACTCTCAAATTGTTGTACAAAATATTTCGGTCATCTATGGGAATTAGGGGAGATGTGAGGTCCTGAGCAGACGGTTAGAGAAGCCTTCCTCTTACTGAAGTAGAATAGGTTTTTGTTTTGTTCCGGATCATTTTTCCGGCTAATTACTGTCCATTTTCCATCATCTCAGACCATCCCACTATTATTTTGTTTCATAAACTTTTTTCTTAACTAACTTTTTCTATGTGCTGACTGTTACTATGGGTAAGGGGATATTGTGTAGGAACACGCCTTTTGCATAAATTTCTTGTTTCCTGAACTCCATTCTAGACGGTGCCTTCCTTTCTTCGGAACACCTTTGTTGTGATTAGGGAAGCATGACTAATCTATCTAACCAAATCTTTCAATCTCGTTGTCTCTATGAGCAGGGTTTGGAGAAACGGTTTGTGCATAGATTCTCCATTCCCGTGTTCCAGTATTAAATGGTGTCTTCCCCTTTTCTCTCTACCTTACTGGAATCAGATTTTCCACATGCGCAATGAGAGCATTTGTCTCTCTTGAGCATCTGCCTCTTTTCGGAGTTCGGGTGCAACAAAAAAGAAATACACAAATAAAACAAAAAAATGTAGAAATTTAGCTCAAATAAACTGCATTTTGTTGAACCGCGCACCCTCCGATCCGCATTTTTAAATTTCGCCAGTTCGTCTCATATTTTGATGGTAATGATCGGATGTAGCATCTGTCGACCGTGTGCCGTGGCTCGGGATATCGGGATATCTAGATATCGTCTGTTTAGAGAGGGGACATCAGGATATCGTCTGTTTAGAGAGGGGACATCAGGATATCGTCTGTTTAGGAAGGATATAGCAGGATATCGTCTGGTTGAAGAGGGTATATCAGGGTATCGTCTGCTTGGAGAGGGGATATCACGATATCGTCTGTTTAGAAAGGGGAAATTGGGATTTCGTCTATTTAGAGAGGAGATATCAGGAAATCTTCTGTTAAAAGTGAAGCTATCTGGATATCTTCTGATTGATAATTTACTGAAATTATTCAGCAAATGCCTGCTCAAATGAGTCCGCTGGTTTCAGGAACAGATGTAATTTGTTGTCTATCTAAACAAGCTGTCGATAGAGATTCGATTCGAGTTGCAGGTAAAGCGAAAGTAAAGTGAGTGGAGAGTTCAGGGTGACAAATGAGTGAATGGAGAGTTCAGGGTGACAAATGAGTGAGTAGAGAGTTCAGGGTGACAAATGAGTGAGTGGAGAGTTCAGGGTGACAAATGAGTGAGTGGAGAGTTCAGGGTGACAAATGAGTGAGTGGAGAGTTCAGGGTGACAAATGAGTGAGTGGAGAGTTCAGGGTGACAAATAAGTGAGTGGAGAGTTCAGGGGGACAAATGGGCAAAATGCTACTCTCTTCAGTCGGAAAGTTCAAAACTGCAATCAAAATGCCTGAATTGGTTCCATATTGAGCTAACATGTACTTCAATTTTATTACTGGTCATAATATACTAACAAGAGTAAACAATGAAAAGAACATTCCTTTCGTTTACTGGTGACTATTTTAACAATGTTTGATTTTATGAATCTCCTAAAAAGTTGAATGTTGTATAAAAATCAAGATAAATGTTCTGTCCTTCTTGTATTACGATCTTATGAAATTTGTAATTTCGTCACCTACTTCAACTTGAGCAGATATTAAGCTCATAAAATTCTGGTTCATATTTTGAGGAATTTGTTCTGGAGGAAGACAAATTATGCATGCAATAACTTCGAAATGAATTCAAAAATTCAATGCCAAAATTGAGTGGATATCCTCCTCGACTTTTACTTCCCAGGCAGAGATGGGCTCAAAAATTTCACTGACTCACCTGCACCAGCCTAAATCTTTAACCTTCAAATTTAAACTGTGAAATTTTAACCAAAACAATTCGAGAAAGACTCGTTTTTTCTCAAGTCTTTTGCAAGGCAATTTTAGAAATCTCGGGTTCACAAAAAGCACCTCGACGAAGTCACAAATGAATTCTAGTACTTCGTTGCAGGCGTCGTTCTCAGAGCTCCCTGTGGGAGACTTTCTAGCTTCAATGAGAATAGAAAATGAAATCTCTTATGAATTGCGGCTTACACGGTCGCCTTGAAAATCTACGCGTAATTGCACCTTTGATGTCGGCAGCGGCATTAGCAGTCAAAGCCAGAGTAGTAGAAGGCCTTAGTTCGCTCGCTCTTTGGCAGCTGTGAGTTGCTGCTCCTCAGTAGCTAATTAAACTGACCCGTACAGCTGTGAGTTGCTGCTCTTCAGTAGCTAATTAAACTGACCCATACAGCTGTGAGTTGCTGCTCCTCAGCAGCTAATTAAACTGACCCGTACAGCTGTGAGTTGCTGCTCTTCAGTAGCTAATTAAACTGACCCGTACAGCTGTGAGTTGCTGCTCTTCAGTAGCTAATTAAACTGACCCGTACAGCTGTGAGTTGCTGCTCCTCAGTAGCTAATTAAACTGACCCGTACAGCTGTGAGTTGCTGCTCCTCAGTAGCTAATTAAACTGACCCATACAGCTGTGAGTTGCTGCTCTTCAGTAGCTAATTAAACTGACCCGTACAGCTATGAGTTGCTGCTCTTCAGTAGCTAATTAGACTATTCAGCATTTTTCTGCGCTCATGCTCCTTTTTGATCAATCAAATCGGCTCACTGTTAGACAATAAGTTGATTCTTTTGCCTTATATGTATTGACGCACATGGAGTCGGAAATGAATCTTTCGAAGTTTTAAAATGTCTCAACTTTTCTATGGGAATAATAGTCAGGAAACCTAGAGATGGTTGTTGTAAGTGGTAATTATTTGTATTTGCTGAAATTTTATTTTTGTCGGCTAAAAGCTGAACATTGCTACAACCGATATACTTCTAAGCCTCCAGGAAAGCGCAGAATTTTATCGAGCAGTACCTCATGTAGAAAACGACTCTTGAAAAATTCAGAATATAATTAAAAATTCAATGCAACGATCAAACTTCAAAGTGGGCTTCTGTAGCTTCAACATTGGCTATAAATTTTTAATGAGGAAGTTTCTAGGAAAGAACGCTGTCTTCTTTCTGAAGAAAGAATGAGAATTGCTGCTGAAGAGCTGTTGCATTCGGTTGGATGAAGATAAAAAGCGATGTCCTGTTCTCATCAAGCAAGTCCATCAAATTGCTGCCTAGGTCTTGAGGTGGACTGAGTTCTTTATCAAGAATTTTGAAATTCTTTTTGCTCCCCTTCCGGGTCACATTCGAGTTATGAGATGGTGCCCTGTCTTGTGCGACCAGATATTAACCTTCGAAAGTTTCTGTTTGCTGAGGCAGCTTATTTTTCCCGAGCATCGAGAGATAAACTTAGTTGTTCTTCTAAAGGTTCTCGTCAACGAAGATCGTCGAAGATTTTGAGCCATTTGACCCCTCAGGGGGATACAACTATTGTATCTATGGGAATTAGCGCTCCCAGGGGGACAATGTGAGGGCCCGAGCTAGAGGTTAGGTAGGCTTTCTTTTTATTAAAATAACATAGGTTTTGTTTTGTTACGGACCAACTTTTTTTCGGTTCACTGCTGTCCTGTTTTTTCAACACTTACCACTTTTTTCTTCAACTTTGATCTTGTTTCACGAACTTCTACAGCATCTTACTGTTTCTATGCCCTTTCTGCATAGATTCTAATTTCCCTGAACTCCATACTAAATGGTGCCTTCTTTCTTCCTCTCTTTGGATCTCATTTGTTGAGGATAGGGAGGCTTAAACTAACTAATTATCTAATCTAAAATATTATAAAAAGGTCCCTTCCGCTGCTTAGTCTGAACCTCGTTTGGCATCGAAGTCAACGCTCAAAATAGGCAATTCTAAGTCCAGGTGAGCGGCGGTAATGCGTGCGGTGGGGCACTTCTACGCCGGTTTTGTCCAGGGTTCACTGTCTCACGGTCCAGCAATTAGTGCAGTCGATAAGGCAGCCGGGGTATGCAGCGGCAGCTGGTGGTTTTGCGTTGAGCAATTTTGCATTGAGCATTTGCTTTGGTTTGCACAACAACTTTGCATTGGGCATTGGCATTGGTTTGCATTGAGCAACTTTGCATTGGGCATTTACTTTGGTTTGCATTAAGCTATTTGAACACTTTGACAAACTGCGACGTGAGCCATGCGTGGTCACTAAGGGAGTTTTCATCATGTTGCTGACCAACAAGTAATCACAAACTCAATTCAAGAAAATACTTAATCAAAACCAAATGAAAACACGATCCAGTTAGGGGCTGGTATTTCAACATTGCTTGCTGCAATTGACTTTAAATTTGAGTTGAATATTAAACTTCGGTTTTAGATTCTGCAGTCAAAGTGCTAAGGCGTTCCCCGCGTGTTGGGCCACATGTGTACCAGACGGTAAATTGCTCATTCACGTCCCCGTATAAATGAATAACATTTCATCTGCTCCAAAACGTTTTGGAAAAGTTGCTGTTTTCATACATTCTTCGAATGCAGATAGAAGAACATACACATGTAGAGTGGAAACATGTAGAGAATACAATCGACTGATAGAACATGTAGGACATGCATGTTTGTTATAAACTCGCGTATACAAAAGGGCAACAACACATATTACACCTACACACATTCAACATGCATTTTTAGAACGTACTCACATTACACACACAAGGCATGTACTACTTGAACACACATAAAATAAGCACTCATAGTACACTTGTATATTAATTTAACACACATCAAACGTACACAAACAACACACGTGAACAGGACACAGTCGCGGCGAACATGGGTGAATTGAATATACGTTAACAGTAAATCTATTAAAATTAGATTCCATTACCAAGAATCTAAATACGACGATAGCCTCACCGCTATCGCAGAAGATGAAACTGAGTGAAGAACCTGCGCAGACTTCCCTTATCACTGAAGCCTTCTATGTCACACGCGTCTGGTCACATTAATGGTTCCGAATGTTGACCATACGATGCACATTCCAAGTCACTCAAGGACTCTTGTATCTTTGGGAATTAGAGAGTTAGGTAGGCCTTCTTTTTTTGAAATATATTTTGTTTTTTTTTGTAAAGGACCGTCTTTTTTCGGTTTACTTCTCTTCTGTTTTTCAGCAGTTCTGACTTTCTTCTTCAACTTATATCTTGTTACATAACCTTCTTATCTTTCTGTTTCTACGTGCACGGGATCCTTTGCGGGAACACGTTTTGTGCATAAATTCCACGTACCTTTAACTCCATACCAAATGGTGCCTTCATTCTTCCTCTCTTTGAACATCTTTGTTGTGCTAAAGGGAGACTAAAACTAATTTGTAATCAATCAATCTATGGGAATTAGCGCTCCCAGGAGAAAATGCTATATCTGTAGCTGAAGGTTGGGCAGACCTTTCTAAGTTGAAATGATACAAGTGTTTTTTTAGTTACATGCCCTTTTTTAAGATGACTGTAGTCCTGTTTTTCAGTACCTATTATTTTCTTCTTAAACGTTCCTTATGTTTTATCTACTTTTCCCATTTCACTGTTTCCATGAGCAGGGAATTTAGTATGCGAACACACGTTATGCATAGATTTCCCGTTCCTTAACTCCATGCTGAATGTTGCTTCCCTCTTTTCTCTTTTTGGAAACGTTTGTTGTGATTAGAATGACATGAACCGACTAATACAGGGTGTTGTGTAATTCAATGCACATATTTTAACCATATACAGAAAAACGCTTGATAAAACGATTTTCATGAGAGGCAAAAGCCTTAGAACTCCTTCGTTTTCGAGAAATAATGGCCTGAAATAATTTTAGATTCCCGTAGGAATAGGCTTACAAATACAATGCAGCCAACGAGTAAAATTTAACTTCTTAGGCAGGCTGTTGGCGCCCACTTTAGGCTTGAGAAGTGAATTGTAGGGTAATTTAAAAGTTGAAGTTTCTGAATTTTCGGGGCGAAAATTACACTGACTTCAACGCGCTTGTTGTCATTTCTATGTTCATTTTTCGATCTCGAAGAAAGTTTTGTCGATTCGAACATTGAGCAGTAACTAATACATGGTGTGTGTGAGTCTGTATGCTTAAATTTCAAAAACTTGCGCTGTCCTACGATCTTGACTGCACACACGGCCACTCATACAAACGCACTCGTATATATCTGCTACTACACGTGCTCACACACACACTCCCTACTTAGTCGTCACACAACCTGCACGAACTGCATTAAGTACTCACGAGCAACTTTGATGGCTGAGGAATTATTGTGAATGTTCGTGGCAGTCTTTGATCTTTGGAACGCCTAAACTCCAATAGGCAATTGGGCGTGTATTCTAAGCTCGTAATCTGCATTAATTCGCGAGCAGTTCTCAGGCGCGCCTCTAGCATCCGCAACATCGTGCCTTCATTCTTTCCTATTACGGCTGCCAATCTTGTCGCCATAAATTACGGATTCCTCGAACTGGAACCATGATAAATTTACGGGATTTTAGTTCACTCGCTTTCATCAAACTGAAAGACATCTTTCAGAAAATTGCGGATCGCTTTCATGTAACGGGTTCTTTTGATATCAATTCTGAGGCTGCATTTACTTTGCGAGCTCCTGCCGAATGGGATTTTTTTGTCTAATATCGTTGCCATTCGAGTTGAGTGGCATCCGGATGTTCATTAACGGTGCTTTGTTCCACTGACCTCCAAAAGACTTCAACGTGCCCTCGATATGAGGAAACAAAATTTTTTCTTCGCTCCCATTTTGCAATGCATGTTTTTGTGGCTGAATATGCCACTCGCATTCTGAGCACTGAGACACTTTAGGCAGGTGTCATCAGCGAGTTCTGAGGTAATTTAGGCAAGAGTCAACTGTAGGTTTTGAGGCAATTCAGGCAGGTGTCAGCTGCAGGTTCTCAGGCAATTTAGGCAACTGTCAGTTGTAGGTTCTAAGGCAATTTAGGCAACTGTCAGTTGTAGGTTCTAAGGCAATTTAGGCTGTAAATAGTGAGGAAATTTTGGCGTGTGTCAGGCGTAGGTTTTAAGGGAACTCAGGCAAATGTAAGTTTTTCAGTTCAGACAAAAGTCTGTTGTAGTATTGTCAATTCAGGCAAGTGTCAGTTATGAGTCACAGTTTAATAAATTTTATTGTAAGTGGTGTTCATTTCTCAACAGACCCAGGAAAGATTTATGAAGGCATTTTCTTAACGCAATATTGTAGAAAATCACAATTTTCTAAATTGTGATTTTCTAAATTGGAAGAGGCAGAAGTGCCTATGACTTATTTTGTGCAGGGGGTATTGAGTGGGAACACACCTTGTGAATAGGTTCCCTGCTTCCTAAACTCCGTACTAAATAGTCCTTTGATATCTTTGGAACACCTTTGTTGGGAATAAGGAGGCATAACTAATTCAACGGATCAAATATTTCGGTCACGCTGTTTCTATGCGCAGGGTTGTCGTAAAATAAAAATGATAACAATTTCACGGCGTGACAAGACTTTTGAGTCAGGTCTCACTGGAGCAGTCGTTAGTGCTCTTAATTACGATTCAAACCTTAAAATATCAAAATGTTGAACATTATTCTGTGGATACTTGAGGTTTCAATGATTTCATTCGATAAGATAGCTAGTCTAATATTCATCAAGGACACAATTAAAGATTTTGAGTTGCATTAGTGCCATGCTAAGTCATTTTATAGCAATTCAAATTTGCAATGTTTCTATCAATCAACGAGACTTCGTTGTCCAGAGAGACAAGAACCAACTTCTTTTTTCCGTCATGATTCATTAGTCTATCAAGAGCGCAATTTTCAGCCACAACGTAGGATTTAGTATACTTCAAATATCTGACCAAAAGAGTACGAAGTTTTATTTCAGGCCTAGGTTGTTCAGCCCGTGAATTCTTTTAGCCAGCTCGCAGTTTTTTGAATCCGTTTTCAGTCCGATCCGAAGTTTCGTAGTCCACATTTCATGGGGTAATTTTAATTCAACTTCCTCATCAACCCCGATTTGCTCTTAGCCTTTTGCAGCGCATGCCTCATATTTACCAAGCCGGGGCCTCAAGGGGTTCTCTTCTGGCTTTCTAATTGCGGCGGCCTGTAGCAGCCGCAACTTTTACACTTCAAGATCACTCCAAGTCCTGGGGTGAGCAAGGAAATCTTCGTCCTAACTACTTCTTTGCGAAAAACGTCCAATGTTGGAGTTCGGAGAATGAAAATTCTTGTCGTGATTTCATTCGAGCTCGTTTCATTGTGCGGACAAAAGAATGAAGGCTGGTGGGTCTGGAAAGTCGTTGCCTTTCGTTTCGTCGTGAGGGCGTCGTAGTTTTGGCGTTCCCATTTTACGATTTTGCAGCCTTTGTGAACTATGAAATGATTATCCGTCTGCCATAACACGTTCATGATAGGCCATGTAATTACCTCACATTGAGTTAAGGAAAAAATGTTTCAATTTGAGTGAATCTACACGTTTGCGTGGTGTGGACTATTTACCGTAATACGGCTGTTGCACAAACTTCCTAATCAAATATTATTCTTTCATTCCATCCTTGAGAGCCCTTTTTCATAAATTTACTACGGGAATAGAAAGTCAAAATGCTCAATATGTAAGTTCGAGCGTATTCATTTCCAATTCGCAGTGACCAGCTCGAGATCTACACATCAGGGCATCTTATTCGACCGCCCTGAATGACTCACTCGGCCAGTTCGGCCCTCGTTGCACAAATCGCACAAAATTAGGAGCGTAAGCTTAGTTTCATTTTATGAGCTTCAGCTAATTAGCTGCACGCTAATGAGTGAACCGTCACAAGCTATCGAGGCCTGTACGCACAAGCAAATGATGGCCTCATTCACTTTAGTATCTTAATTAGCGAGGCCGCTTCTGCTTTTATTGTCGCAATGAACTGGAAACTGCAGCGCCTGCTTCAATCAGGCGAGAGAAGCGAGCCCTTAATTTTTTGTTAAATGTTACGAGCTTGCGTGCGTTATTTAAATGCTTTGGGTTTAATGTAAACGAGCAACTGAAAATTCTAGGGTTTGTGCGCTTGTTGTTGGTTGAATTAACGGTGAAAATTGGTGAATAAAATGTACTAATAATGTGTTGAGTCCATTTGGGGTGTAGGAAAAATATCTGGTGTCAATTCGGAAGGAGTTTCACGTTTATGTCTCCACTGCATTATTATTCATTATTGTTTACATCACTATTATAATTATTATCTACGACGTTTCATGACCGTAAACGCTTCTTTATATATTTACAACCTTTCCATCGGTGTATTCAATTTTACCCAGTTCATCATTTCTAAATACAGCGTGGAAATCATTTCTGCCATTGCCTGTCACCACTGCAAGGCAGAACCTCATGCCATCTGCTTGTCACGTCTGCCTCCCAGATCCTGCAACTTTTTTGACTCATCCTTTTAAACGTTTGCGTTGAACGGAGTTTAGCGACTCCCCACTGATTAAAATAGCCGACCGTTCTCATCAAGACGGTCCCGACGCAAAGTCTGGGAAAATAGAAGCAAAAGTTTGGAAAAGAAATGGTTATATCTTTTCCTTTCCAGCTACAGTAGATCTTTTTGGCCAATTTTTTCGCTGTATTTGTGTTATTACTCTGGCAACTCAAACTGCGCTCACCTAAGCAGTATTTCTGCCACGGCGATGGGTTCGTTGTCTTCAAGGGAGGCTTAACAGTGCTATTGTAGCGTGAGATCTTCCGCCATTTATCGCCTACCCAGGTGCAGTTTGAGATGTAGAAATTAAGTGTTTATCGCTAAATTATATGTACGGAAATAAGTAATATCCATTAGTAACCTAACCTGGTGCTACTATAGCGTGAGATCTACCATCATATACCGCCTACCCAGGTGCGGTTTGAGATGTAGAAATTAAGTGTTTATCGCTAAATTAAATGAACGGAAATAAGTAACCTCCATTAGTAACCTAACCTAACCCAAATTAACCTCACGCTATAGTATTAGCTAGAGGTAGGTCTTACGCTACAGTGTGGTAGACCTCACGCTATGGCAGCACCTGTCTATCGTTGCTGGGAAGTGACCCGTGCCTGATCAGATTAGACCATCCAGACTCCAAGTCTGGCGTTCTGTGGAGCTTCCTATTTGCACACAAAGACTGAATTTCCTGCGCAACACCGAAGTCCAATTTTGTCTTGACTTAATTAAAAGGGAAACACGGAGAACTTGTAAGTTATCACTTAATCATGCACTCTTGCAATCATTTTTCCAGAATAAAAGAGTTAGGGCAAGCAAGTTAGTCGGTCTCGAAGAATGGATTCAAATAATGCCGAGTTGAAGGGAATTTTGCATTTGCATGCCCTCTTTCGGCAGGAATTCACCCCCACAAAATTGAGAAAACTGCCTTGTGTTAATTACGGCTTCAATTTTGTACCCTAATTTCCATTTGCCTTTCATTTATCCAGCTTCGCACACACGAGGGAGATGGACGCCGCGATGCAGTCATTTCAAATCATGATTTCTGGCGATTCTTTTTCTCATCAGCTATTGTAGTTTCCATTAAGCTATTGACAATTCTCTTCATTTTGTCGTGGAGTTGGTCATTATTCTGGAGTGTTTTTCGTTTGAAGCTAAAGACATGACGGAAAATGCGTGAATCAAATTTTGAAGTTAATTTATTGGACGCTTTCAGCGACGCAACATTATTAAGATCCAGGGTATTTTGATAACTTTGGGTTACATTTTATTGAGGTTCTGTTATGTTGTAATGACGGTAGTACAGTGCTCGCGATGCAGTGGATATTGCTGGAAAATATCATTGCAAAGCAAGATTTATTTTCAACTTTTTTACACAGAGATGGGAATATCTATTAATTGGAAATCCTCCGGCTTTTAATACTGGGGTTTTAAAGCGATAAACAAAACAGGTTTTATTTGCAAGCTCTTCTGTGTTCCAGGAAACGCAATTTATTCATTGTTTGAGGATAACATGAATAATTTCTATACCAATACCACTTGTTTTTACCCCTTGTGTTAAAATAGAAATAAATTAAAGAAAGAAACGTCTTTTCATGACGGATTTAATAGACTTTGATTAACACTTCGACTGCGACCAGAGCTGCAGGTGGTCACTGAGGGAATTTCCATTAATCTAGCTGACCGACAGCTGAAGAAAACTCGATTTTCAGAAACACTCAAAACTAAATAAAGGCACGATTCATCTAATGTTTGTCATATTCAAATTGATTACTGAAATTAGCTTCAACCTCGCTTGAATATTGAACTTGAGTTTAACCCGTCGCAGTCAGAGTGACAAATTTTCACTTAATTTTTCCTAGTTAGTTCGTGTGAACAGCAAAAGCTCCTAACATTTGCAGAACTTTGTAGAGCGAAGTCTGCTGAAAAAATATATCTCTAATTTATGAAAGTTCACATGAAAGGTTTTATTAAACTGCTATTGCGGTGGTAACTTTTTTCGCATTATTCTGGTAAATGTAAACATGGTCTGTCCTAAAACGGGGTGACTTCATCTTAGGTGAACCTCAACAGAATAAAAAAGTCTTATTTCTTCGAACTATTCGTAAATTGAATGAAGTGTAGCATTTGTTAAATAATTAGAGCTAACTAGAGATCGAATGAGATGACGAGGAAAGCCATGAACATGTAACGAGCGCTGCTCCCAGGGGAATAATGTCAGGTCCCGAGTAGAGGGTTAGATAGGCCTTCTTTTGTTGAAACAGAATTTTTTTTTTTGTAACGGCTGATCTTCTTTCATTTTACTGTCGTCCTGTTTTTTAGCTCCAATTTCTTTTTCTTCTACTTTTAGATTGTTTTACAAACTTCCTTTTTAGCTCACGGTGTTCATGCGCTGGGGATCTTGTGTGGGAACACACCTTGTGCATAGATTCTTCGTTCTCTTTAATTCTACACTACATAACTACTGCCTTAGTCCTTCTTTTTGAAACACCTATATTGTGTTCAGGGAGGAATGAAGTAACTTATAATCTTATCTAATCGGTTACAAGCACCAACTCCAGCGTCAGAATAGCATTCACCCTGTCACAAATACGGTCATAATCCTAATCATGGTCCTAAATAATCACCCTAAACATCGTCATAATCATAAACATCGTCATTATCCTAAAAATAGTCCCAAATATAGTCATAATCCAAAACAGGGTCCTAATTAACAGTCCTCTTTTCAACAGTCCTAATGATAATAATTCTAAATATGGCCATAACAATTATGGTGCGGAACATGTGAGCAATGCGAGCACATTTAATTCGTTTTGCTGCACTTGAAAATACACGTTAACTAGGACTCGATTTTTGGTCTCCGTGTGAGTGACCGAGGCAACCAAGGCCGGCGGCCGATAGCAGGATTAGTGTGAATGTCCGAAGGTTTTCAGGATTTTTGTTGGCGGTGCGTTGATTGACGGAATCAGCTTTATTTTTTCTTGAGCAAAGTTAGACCGCAGTGGGAAGGTAGCGCTGGAGGAGGGGTAAGGGGTTTGGTGGGGGTAGGGAGAGGAACACCTAGGAAAAAAGCCTGATGTGAAGCCTTTTTTTCAGCGATGGCGGCACCACCTGTGTTGGCTTTGAACTTAAAGGCTTTCATTGGAATGCAGTGAATTGTTATAAAATAGAGTACCTGGAAAATCAAAGCCTCCCCAGTAATACAGGGCATGCCCCGGAAACTAAAGTCTGATAAGGAATGAAAAACATACCCAGTAAACTAAAAGCTGCCTATGAATACGGGACTTGCCCAGGAAACTAACGCATGCTGAGCAATACGGGGCCTTCCCAGTAAACTAACTAATCAACTAATCAACTTGAATACAGGGCATGTCTAGCTGCCCAGAAATACATGACATGTGCAGGATATTAAAGGATACCCATGAATACACGGCAAGCACAGTAAATGAAAGGCTACCCAGAAATAAGTGGCATGCCCAGTAAAGTAAAGGCTGCCCAGAAATGGGTGGCATGCCAAGTAAAGTAAAAGCTAAAATTAAATCCGCATTGATGCGTCTGATTCTTGAAATGAAAAGTAAGGCGAAAATCGCTGTACGAATAGTCATTTTATTAAT
>JACJUY010004294.1:25959-59224 GCA_014220935.1 Platorchestia sp. MABIK
CACCACGCCACACGCACACCACGCCACACGCACACCACGCCACACGCACACCACGCCACACGCACACCACTCCACACGCACACCACACCGTATGTAAAATTAGATATTGTTAATTCAAGTCATTCAGAAAAAAATTTGAAATCCTTCAATATTCATTTACACGTTTTGCACTGGGTCGCATGTACGATGATATTGTCTATGATGGCATCATTTGCAAGAATTCAAACAGAATGCTAAAATTCACGTGGTTCTGATGATGCAGTGAGACATGAATCAGATTTTCTAACCAATTACGTTGTCGTTGCGGTGACGCTGGCTGCAAAAGTTATTTTGTCAACTTGGCAAAGCTATCTGTTTTGGTTCTTGTCAAAACCCTCAAGTATGAGCATCTTGACAATATAATTTTACTGTTTTGGTTGGAAAAGAGCACACGTAGCGCTGTCAAATCGCCCAATGAATTTTCGCCATCAGCAGTGCTGCTACGCCGACGTGAACCGGGTAAAATCCTGCCGTGAACCACCCTCGCTATGGCCGTAGATCACGCCTCTCTACCGCCTCCAATCGACCACTATCGAGAGGTCAAAGGCTTCATCGCGTGACTTGAGTGGTACGCTCATCGAAGATCGCTGCGATTATCGGATTTTACGACACAAACTAAGAAGTGATCAGCGTGACTGATCACCAACATGTCGGCATGACCAGTGAAGAAGTTCGAGAGTGTCACATGGTGTGGTACTAGCTGGTCGATCTAGAGGAAATCTCAGTTAGTGAAATGAATGAGAACCAATGAGTGGATGTTTTAATTGCAAATGCTTCGGAATTTCATAACCGTTTTGAGAGTCATATGGCGTTCGGCATTTCACGTATTTCATCGAGAAATTTGTGCATTTTGCGCAGTTAAATTTACTCCAACTTATCGAAACCTACCTGATTTTTTGCGTTCCTAAGGGAGAGAAAGATAAGTAAAAAACTTGCAGGGAAATTTACTGATAATTCACTACAATATCTTGAATGATATTCTTTGACCTTTTTTAAAAAAATAATCAAATATCCGCATGTTAATGATGACTTTTTCAACTCAGCTAATGTGATTAAAAATTGTTTTTGCATTAAACAAAAATTGTAGGATGCCCTAGTTTTAAATTGATAAGAAAGAAAATACAGGACCCAGTTGAATTTCCCTTTCGAACTGATATGTAAATCTTTTGAACGCCCTACGGAAGGGACTTTGAATTAGCGAGCATCTACTTTTCTGCAGTGTTGAATGCCAGTCTGCAAATGATCTGTCTGCGAGCGGCAAAACCTCCATTGAACAATAATATTCTCGCGAGCTCCAACGTTGCATAAATGTGAGAGAGAGAAACCTTATTTTCTCTCTCATAACTTCCTATGAGCTTTCATTTGATTTGAGCTCTTTTTTAGTTATTCATTAATATAAAACTATCATATATCATATAGAACGTTAACTGGATCAACCCCAGATGTATGTAATTCAATTATGTTACAATCCTTACCGCCACTTTTCGGTCAGAGAAACAGAGCTGGAAGCCTTGCATTACGGACAGGTAATTACAAGTCTTAATTCTATGCTTGACGTGCGCGCACAAGAACGGCTTTGTTTGTTCCAGTCTTCTACGTATTTCAATTAGTATCTCATTCTATGTGTTAAGCGATTCTCTTTTCACTTGAGACTCCATTGAGTGTCTCGCTAGTTGGATTAAAATGTTGCTTTCTGGTTGTCAGCGCACCGAGGGTCTTCTTTCTGAAGATAAAGTTTTAAAATCCCTTCAAAGCGTTAAGTGAAGATCTTCTTGGATTGAAATGTACGACCAAAGACCCTTTGATGGCATTTGAAGAGAATTTATCCATTGTTCTGCTCGGAAGGAATCTTTTCGAGGTAGAAGCTGTGCTTCAAATTTAATTGAACTCGAAGTTTTCCTTAGAAGTTTGCGCAGAGTTCATAAATACGGCATCTGATGCATTTATCTGTTTGAAAGGCAAATAAATTGTATTTGTTGATTTACAATTTCATTGAGTTATAAAAGAAACTAGTACTCAAACGTGCTTACTTCTCGGATATTTGAGAGTTAAATACCACATGAGTAATCTCCATTGGAAATTAGCTTCAAATCTGATGAATTTCGTCACGATCTATTCTCATTTTTAATATACGCAGAATAATTTTATTCTTTATTGACACCGTTATAGTTGAAAAACAAACAATGCAGAGTTCTAAAATTCAATTGGAAAACTTAGAACAAAACTACAGCTTTTAATTGGAATCGAAATTCCTCGTAAAAGTGGAAGCTGTCTTGAAATTCTAACTCAAGCCAGAAGACGTTCTCTGTATCTTTTTCTTCGGCGGTGATCCTCAGTTGGCAACCGCTCCTCTCAAGCTGCCGTCGTTGTTTCGTCTTCTGAACGCGGAAGATTCCCTCCCAAACTCGAGTTTTCTTTGGAACCTTATCGTAAATGAGGGAGATTTGGGCTCGGTGGGCTGTTCCGTGAAACGAAAGAAAATGCGGGAGATTTTTGGTCGGAAGTGTCAGTAAACAGGGAAAAATAGCGGCTGGTTCTGCTAGAAGCGGTTCGTCGTCCTCTTTTTCTTCCCACCGTACGAGATGTTCTTGCCCGCGGGTCTTGAAAATGGTGCAAAATGATGGATATCTTTTCTTGAAAGTTGTACTACTACTCGCATGGAAAAAGGAATTAATTTAGCGTTAGTTAAATGAATGTTAAGATCTCAAATTTTGCTTTACAGTCGTATGAAATTACAAAATGCCTGTGAAGATTTTGAGCGATGAGGTGGATGTCAAACACCGAGAGGTATTGCTATTGGGTATTTCTGCGTGATGGTGGACTGAAAATTCTGTGAGGTTGCTTCTGCTCCATACTAATAAGAATGTGATTCTCTAGAATTTTCCGATGTTAATCAAAAAATCTTTCTCTACAATTGTTACAATTAATTTATGTGAACTCCTTTGAAGCTCATTATGACTTCGGAAACAGTAAAATGGAACAGTTTCTTGAATGATTCTCGGAGTTCAATGCATTTTGAATGAAAAGAATTCCTGCAGTAAAGATCCTGAATTTTGCAATTAGTTGAATGTCTCCAAAGATTTTGAAGGAAAGGCGGTATTTATTTAGTCGTTAATTAATTTCCCAGTTGCTTCGTAAAAGGTTTTTTCCACTCTTTCGGCGTTTTGTGGGTTTAGACTTTACTGAGTTCTTTATAAAATTTTCTCTAAACTTTAGTGGAAGTAATTCCTGTTTTACAAGCTTATATTATGAAAAATCGATGTTAAATGTTCTTACGCTGTACTGAAAATATAATGAAGCAAATGAGCGCGTTCGTTTGCACAGTTTTGAACAAATCGAGACTTTTATATTCTATTTTTTGATAATGAATAATTCTGTGAAACTGTTGCTGATTCATGTTGAAACGCAAGCTGTAATGTGCGGTATTTTACCAGCGCTTTGGATATTTTCATCAAGGGAATTCTATTTCCTTCAAATTCTGCTGAAAATAACTCATAAAAAATGGTATTGTTGTTGTCTCAGCGACGTAGGCTGAAGGAGATGATGTGACGAGAAACCTTGAAGCTTTCTCAGGAGCTTCATTGACTCTAAGATAAAGCTAATGAATGAGGAAGCTTTGTGATTGACTGATGCTCCCCTCAGGGGGACACAACTATTGTATCGATGGGAATTAGCGCTCCCAAGGGGATATGTGTGAGGGCCCGAACTTAGAGTTTGGTGGGCTTTCTTTTCGTTGCAAAGAATTTTTTTTTGCTATGTTAAGGAACACCTTTTTCGGTTCACTGCTATCCTGTTTTTCAGTGCCTACTACTTTCTTCTTCAACTTTTATCTTGTTTCATGAACTTTTTTCCCAACACACTGTCTCTATGAGCCTTCTGTTCCCCATTTCCCTCAACTCCAGACTAAATGGTGTCTTCCTCCTTCCTCTCTTTGGATCGCCTTTGTGGCGGATAGGGAGGCTTAAAGTAACTTATAATCGTACAATCTTAATCTGATTGGCTGATGCTACTGTAAAAAAAGCTACAAAGTTTCGTAACTGTTAGAAATGCAAGCTATGAGACACGAAATGATGAACAGTTCTAAAATTCTAGAAATATTTTAACTATTTCTATTCAACTTAGGAATCGACGGGTCAGCTTAGTCATTACACTTTTCCATACTATTCCTGTAGACTAGTTCTTAGAAATCCAATTTTCTTGTTGATTTCTCTTCAGACTTGAAAAATGTAGCCTAGAGCATCAGGTTCACATTTACAGCTTGTCCTCCTGAGATTTTTCAAAATTATTTAATAGAATTTAATCAGAAAATCTCATCGATCATTACTCACTTGTTATCCAGCGCTTTATCACACTAAGGGCCCTGACAGACGAGCGGGTTGGCCGCCGCGGATGCAAAGCGGGTCAGCCGCTGCGGAACCGATTTTGAAAGAGTTTAGATTGATTTATATGTAAAACGCTGATTTATATGTAAAAGCCAGCGTTTTACATATAAATCAATATAAACTCTTTCAAAATCGGTTCCGCAGCGGCTGACCCGCTTTGCACCCGCGGCGGCCAACCCGCTCGTCTGTCAGGGCCCTAACACTCAAGAACTTGATCATGTTTTTCTTATAGCTAAATCTTGATCATTTTACTCTTCAACAATGACATTAAATTTTCGATGTACAAGGTAATTTTTAAGTATGGGTCCTCAAAGATTGGTCCGTTTGGGTGTCTTAAATGACATCCAAAATAACGGGTAAATTTTTAAAGGAACAAAAAAGTTACGCAATTTTGTGAAATACTAGTTTCATTTTGATAACTTTTGGATGACGATGTTCTTCAAGTGCCGCCCCTGACCTCAAAGAAGAATCAGCTCGATTACGCTGGCTGTTCATTTCGGCGCTCGCGAGATCTGGTCCAATTCGCTGGATTTCTGTTTCGATGGATGCCTTGAGTTCGTGTTTTCCCTTGGAGATCCATAAAAGGGAGAGTTTACCCTGAAAAGCCTACAAATCTACTCGAACTCAAGGCATCCATCGAGACAGAAATCCAGCGAATTGAACCAGATCTCGCCAGCGCCGAAATGAACAGCCAGCGTTATCGTGCTGATTCTCGTCTACGCTCAGGAGGCGGCACGTGTTTAATTGTGCGTTCAAAACGTAATAAAAACAGAACTTCTCGACATTTTATGAGTGCTATGTTTTTAAAAATCCATCCGATATTGTGGAAGTTCTTAAAGATCCTTTTAGGACCCACAGTTAAAGAGCTCCCTGTTGGTGGAGTTCTTAAAGATCCTTTTAGGACCCACATTTAAAAATCTCCCTGTATATCTGAATCGCATTATCCTGCAAAGCTTTGTGATACCTGCTCTCTAGAGCTAGATTATACATATCCTGTAGATCTTGATCATATGTGCTTTCCATCATTTGATCACATTTGTCTTTTAAAGCTTGATCATACCAGTCCATCAAAGTGCTATCACAATACCTAAATTTTGCCTAAATTTTGATTATATTTATATTCTAAAGCTTGATCAAATATATTTTAGAAATCTTAATCTCACTTGTACTCGAAATCACAGTTCTCATCCTTCAAAACTCCAGAACGTCTTCTGAGTTCCTTGGCAGCGCTTTCATCCTGATCATACTGGCATTCGAAATCTTAATTCTCATCCTTCAAAACCCGATAAAGTCTTCTGAGTCACTTGCCAGAGCTCTCATTTTGATCACACTTGTACACGAAATCTTAATTCTCATCCTTCAAAACCCGATAAAGTCTTCTGAGTTACTTGCCAGAGCTCTCATCTTGATCACACTTGTACTCGAAATCTAAATTCTCATCCTTCAAAACTTGATAACGTCTTCTGAGTTACTTGGCAGAGCTCTCATCTTGATCACACTTGTACTCGAAATCTTAATTCTCATCCTTCAAAACCCGATAAAGTCTTCTGAGTTACTTTGCGGCAGCCACAAGGGCCCCTTCACGAAGTCTGTCGGCCTGACCCACAAAGGTCCAAATGATGACCCACGCGTCCGGACCTGACGGATATCGATCGCTGGCCCTCTAAGCAAGCAATTTATCTTCATGGCTTAAAGAAGGAGCGGTGAACGACTTACACGACGGAAAGTCTTATGCATGGACACGGGACTCGGTCTTGAAGACGACACTAATGAGTGTCACCGAGGGGCTCTTCCCCTCTGCAGGACGTGACACACTGAATATCTTTGCACGATGTTTTAAGCTCTGATGTATCCTCATCAGATGGGTTTCGTTGGAATAGTTATATTTTGGTGCGGTGTGGAGGTTCCGTTGAAATCATCTCGGTCTGTTATCCACTCCATGGGGAGTTGTTTCTTCCAGCGTGAAGTTTTTGACGAGGAGTATCGTGATGTGAAAGTTTGGCTTTCAATAGTTTATTTACCTGATGAGATAAATTTATGGGGTCTTGAACTGGCGCCGACATACGGACGTGCGGATAATATTGGCATGCTGTACAGAAGGAGTGCATTGATCATATGCGCATTGTTCATACCTACAGAGAGCTGTTTTCAACTTTCTGAGCCAGATCTTATGGTCTAATCACGAAGTCTTCGACGAAACAATTGAAATAGTGCCAAAAATATTCATTCCTACTGAAGCTTATTAAAAGCTTTTATTAACCTTGTGTGACAAACTTTTTTTCGTGTCTGACTCTTGGAAATTTTAGTGTCAAAATTTTTTGGTTGGAAATTAGAGAGAATGTCATTTGGTACAGCAACTTACCCGAGCTAGTTACAAGGTGCGCTCTCGTTGATTTGTATTCACGAAAAACTAGTTTCAAATTTACCACAAGTTTAGTTTTTAGTTTTAGATTGTGAATCACCTACCTCCACCCACTATACTTTCAACATTGTCAGTGGCTACCAAAGAAGTCTAAGCTTAAGTGTGAATGTAATGAGAGACTGTCCTATAAGGCGTGTGTCATCAGTATTTACAGTACTTATGTGTTTTTACAAACTTAGAATATCATAATATGTTAGAATATCAATTTTTCTCTTTATCATAATAAAGAAAATTCATTTTCATGATTTCCTACCAATCTTTTGTTCAACCATAGACATGGCAATTATAATACTTGTGAATATAGAGGATATAAGAATTTTGGTGCTCCAACACGATTTGGGTGCTCAAACGTTTATGATCTCTCCACACGTAATGCAGCATGAAGGTACGCCTACTCGTGGGATCTAGGTGCGCCTACTCGTGGGATCTAGGTGCGCCTACTCGAAGGAATTAGGTGCGCCTACTCGAAAGATCTAGGTTCGCCTACTCGTAGGATCTAGGTGCGCCTACTCGAAGGATCTAGGGGCGTCTACTCGAAGGATCTAGGTGCGCCTACTCGTGGGATCTAAGTGCGCCTACTCGAAGGATCTAAGGTGTGCCTACTCGTGGGATCTAGGTGCGCCCACTCGAAGGATCTAGGTGCGTCTACTCGAAGGATCTAGGTGCGCCTACTCGAAGGATCTAGGTGCACCAACTCGAAGGATCTAGGTGCGCCTACTCGAAGGATCTAAGGTGCGCCTACTCGAAAGATCTAGGTGCGCTTACTCGAAGGATCTAGGTGTACCTACTCGAAGGATCTAGGTGCGCCTACTCGAAGGATCTAGGTGCGCTTACTCGAAGGATCTAGGTGCGCCTACTCGAAGGATCTAGGTGCGCCTACTCGGAGTATGTATGTACACACATACATACTCGTAGTACATAAATATGTACATCTACAAGAAGCATCCGGGCACAAAGCACGATGGGGAGATACGAAGGCCATTCATATCTGGTAGTGTTCGTACGTGAGGATGGTTGTGTGACAGCCTCGACCATCTTTATTGGGTTGGCCAAAAAGTTCGTTCGTTTCTTGAATGTCATTTTATCGACGTCTTAAAGATTATTTTTATGTTCCTATTCTCTAAATCCTGTTTTCGAGCATGTTTACGTCAGTGTGCAATAAGGCCCATTTCTCACTGAGCTAGTAAAGCAGCATCTAGCAAGCTCGCATGAGCTATCTAGCAGACGGTCTGCGAGACTGATAGGTAGGAATAGCACTATTACGAGCCGTTGCCTTCACACTGAACTCGCACGTGTTATCCAGCATCCAGCAAGCGAGATGAAAATGCCATTCCTACCTACCAGTCTAGCAGACCGTCTGCTAGATGGCTCATGCGAGTTTGCTAGGTACTTACTTGCTAGCTTAGTGTGAAGTGGGCCTATGCCTCCATGGAGAGAAGTTCTGACATTATTGCTGGCATTCGAGTCGAGCCCATGAAATGGTGGACCAAGCAGAGCACTTCCGATATCTAATGTTTTTTTTAACTCAAAAAGGAAAGAAAACAACAGTTACATACACAAATATATGTCATATATATATGGGTAGTTTGTGTTGATTTCCTTCCTTTTTTAAAGTAATAAGTATTAGATATCAGTAGTACTCTACTTGATCCACCAATTCAAGGGCTCGAATGCAAGCAAAAACATCAGAAAGTCTCTACTCGGAGGCTACATTGCACTCTGACGTAAACATGCTCGTTGTACGGAATACAGGATTTAGAGGATAGGAATATAAAATGATCTTTAGAAGGTCGAACAGGTGACCATCAAAATGCGAGCGAACATTAAGGCCATCCCAATATTTTGCGAACATGAAGGTTTTTTCATTAAATTGTACAACACATTCATCCAACCTTATTTTTTGCTTTCATCCAACCTCAGCAGCAACGTCATCCAACATTATTTTTGCTTTCATCCAGCCTCAGCAGCAACGTCATCCAACATTATTTTTGCTTTCATCCAGCCTCAGCAGCAACGTCATCCAACATTATTTTTGCTTTCATCCAACCTCAGCAGTAACGTCATCCAACCTCAGCAGTAACGTCATCCAACCTCAGCAGAAACGTCATCCAACCTCAGCAGAAACGTCATCCAACCTCAGCAGTAACGTCATCCAACCTCAGCAGAAACGTCATCCAACCTCAGCAGTAACGTCATCCAACCTCAGCAGTAACGTCATCCAACCTCAGCAGTAACGTCATCCAACCTCAGCAGTAACGTCATCCAACCTCAGCAGCAACGTCATCCAACTCAGCAACAACTCCCTGCACGACTTTTTCTCACGCTCTGTACGACCTGTTCATAGCTGATGCGTTACTTCATCGAAGCCTTCATTTAATATTCAGTGCACCTCGACCCCTTGCTTTACACCATCTCATCCTGGCCTCACAGCTCCTCTCCATATTTATCTCGGCAGCGGAAGCAGTTATTCGTCAGGCTCCAAGAGAGGCCACCGTACGTCCCACTTAACACCTTGCTTTCGATACGATAAAACCTTAACTTCTCCGAATAAAAATTAGCACCGGTTATTGATCATTTGAATCAAGAATCGTATCGGTTGAGCAACCGGGAGCAGTTTCGCTGGGTCGATTTGAAAATTTTTAACAATCTATTAAAATTAATGGTATTTAATATACCCAGTTAATGTTTGATTTTAAAAAAAAATTTACACAACTTGTGTCTTTAAATTTGAGTTGAAAATTGAACTTCAGTTCAACCCATCGCAGTCAACGTGTTAAGTTATCAGGTCCTGGAGACTTCACTGCAGCTCGAGTGGATTGTAAGTGCGCCGTCACCTCTTCAGTATTGGGTAATTTGGCATTAAAATCGAGGCATTTGACCGCCAGTTTGCTTAATTAGAGCATCTAGAGCAGGCTGCACCTTCGGGTCTGCCTACCTCGGAAGAACATGAAGTTCAAGTTTGTTTCCAGAATTTTTCCTGCACTTCTCTTTAAGATGCATGACAAGTATTCCTCCAATGACTTATTTGGAGAGCGTTTACGCTGCTGAAATTGAATATTACCGAAAAATTTTCAGCGAAGGGTAAATTCAGTTGAGAAGGTGTAAGACATGTAATGAATAACAACATATTTTCTCACTATACCAGGAGTGTATTAGCCATGCGAAAGAATTGAATGCGATAAAGAAAGACACGTTTTAGTAATTGAATTGCTGCCGGTACCATGCTGGCGTTTCGGTCAATGTCATTCAGATCTATTTTCCGCCCTTGGGATTTCTGTAGAGCATGCGCTAAGTAAACGACATTGAAATTTTGTAAAACTCTCAGGCCAACGTAGTATCTATTATAATGGTCACATAGCTGCAGAGAAAGCTAAGTTTAATTCTGGAAAATGTAATGAGTTCACAGTGAGGTGAGGTTTGAAAATAAAGTAGTCGGCTTATCAGGAAGATGATCTGAATCAGACATGACACAATGATTTAAGTTTGGAAAATTTCATTCATGTTATCATTTGAACGAAAAGCTATCTTTTAATTCCAGCTTAGGATTTGAGTAAGCTAACCAAAGCAAAAAACGTTCAGCATTCGACTTGAAAAAGTTCTATGGAGAAAGAGAGAGCCCTGGCTGTGTGAGTCTGGCGGTTGATATGCACAATTTCTCACTCGTATACAGTAACCATTAAGCAATTTTGCCTTCTTCAAATAATAAATACAGGGCTGCAGTTCTTTCTGCTAATTTCATTATCACTCTTCAAAATATTGGAGCAGGAAAACATGGAATACTAAATTCCATTACACATGCAAAACTTGAGAGAAAATAAGAGGTTTTGGCCGCGCTCCCTGCAGCTCCGAGAAGAGTAAAATGCATACTGACCTTCGGGGGTACATCACCTTGCAAGCGGAGAGACGAATAATTCCATAACACTGAAGAATAAACTTCCAGAACCAATATCTCCACTCTGCCAAAGAACAACATTCTGGGAAAGGAAAATGCCCCTTAGACAAAATATGAAGTTCCTCGCACGTCATTGGCAGCTCCAGTATTTTATCGGACTATTCCTCGAAGAAAACTTGGTGACCAAACGGAAGTTTCCTAAAAACCTCGGCATGACTTCTTCATTCTTCTTGCTGGCAAGAGGAAAAAATCCCAGATAGATGTTTTTATTCATCGATGAGCTCCAAAAGTTGCGGGACTAAAAACAGGCGCGCAAACACCAAAGTTTGGACTCGTCCAGTGGAAAAATGAACTTGAGAGGTGCTTGTCATCCGAAGTCTTCCTGGCAAAGCCACCACCACAAAATTCACGCCATGAACAATGTCTGGAAATTCTTACCTCCACCGTGAAGATTTAGCTCGAAGTTGCGTCGTGCGGTTGCGCGCTTCTGCCCCTCACGCTCCGGGCAAAAATGCGCAACATTCTGGTCAACTCGCGAACTTCCCAATTTGTGGCTGTGTTACTGCATTCTTTTGCGTAGTTTTGTGGCGTAGTTACATTTCAATGTCTTGGATGATTGCAAAACAGAGATTCACGGAAATGGAATGTAATAAAAATGAACGAAGTCGTATGTACTTTATATATGTGCATCTTAAACAGATGCAAGTGTTTAGAAAACACTAACTAATGAGTCCCTGGTTTTATTGGACTCACTCAAAAAATTAAAAGGACTAAAATAATTTCATATTTTCATTCTACAGATGTATCAACGCGAGTTTACCTCACAAGAGACAATCAACATTTCGTTGTAGTTTGAAAATTTATAATACAAATTACCAAAGCAAAGCACATTCGGTACTCATTTAACTGAGGATCTTCCACTCACACAGTGACAGCCAAGTTGGACAAGTGCAAACTGAAAAAAATGCATTACAAAAGTGTGTTTATGAACGACTAGCGATGTTCGCATGGCATGCCATAGCCAAAAAACCAATGAGCCTATTCTGCTTCTCAGAGCGGAATGAATATTTAACACTCAGTTCTTAACTTGCTAATGTTTTAAACACTATTCATGAATTTTTGTACAGCAAAGCACTAGCTCATAGAAAATAAGAAATATAAACTGGCTCTGTAAGTTGGTTGTCCTGATGCTGAAAGAAATGATGGCATGTCTCTCGTTGATCTTGAGGTCACTTTCATTGCCTCGGACAATGTTATTGCGAGAAGAAATAATAAAACGGTATTGCACAGCTGTATACCGAAGAAAGCATATCTCTTTTCATTTTCCTGGATACACATTTATATGCATGCTCATTAGACATGCAACAAATTAATTCTTTATTCAGCGCAAAAATTTGTTTCAAGAAACCTAAAGGCAATGAAACTCAGAGCTTGATAATGTGTGACAAGTGCACTAGCGCTGTTTGAAATGGCGCCCTTATTCTTCAGCTTAATGAATAGTTGTTAATAGAGGCTGTTCTTCAAATGAAATGTTCACTAGCGCTTTTTGTCTTTATTTGATTTTTCTGCTTAAGAGTTAGGAAATGTTTGGAATGAATCTCCATCAGTTCTGATAAATTGCAATGAGATCGTTAAAATTTACTGCCTTTGTGTAGTGTCTAGAAATCCAGTTTATAGAATGGGAGTAGGGATGGTAAGACAAGCCAAGACCAGCAACGAACAGCGCATTAGTAAAAAAAAGAATTTGCATGTTGTAATTTTAATGAATGATTTTATCATTCATTGAAACATTCACCTGGAATTTTTCACATGATTTGAATAAGCGGTGGTTTTAAACTTTCAAAGGTGTATCTCTAAAACGAAAATTACAAGACTGCAACAGTACAGTCCCGAGCAGCGCGGCAGGCCATATACTGAACATCCAGCCCAGAGTTCTAAGATCTAGCCCTGGTCTCGCAGAACTGATTAAAGCCTCAATAGAACATGTCGACGGCACCCGTGTCGCCTTGCATGTGTGAGATGACGCGTATCCTGCATTCGGCTGCAGTGGTGATGAGACGCGCGTCTCACGTGCGTAATGAGGCCAAAAAAATTAAATGAGTAGTTTTCTTTTACCTATCGTTTATTTGCTAGTAGATGATACAATTTTCAGAATTAGACGTATGCTAGTCTTTTCATTGTAACATTTGCTTCGACATGAACTAGATCCTGCGCAAACCATGAAATAAGGCTCACGTGGAATCTTATTAGTCACTATCAACATGAGTGAGGGAAAGTGAAAACCATTAGAGCTGCGCAGAAAAGTGCGTTCATGTTATGCTAAGTAGGCACAAAGCTCTTACAACTTTTGAGGGAAAGGGGAAACAAAGCTGTGCAGAAAGTTTACTGACGTTATTTTAACTAAACACTAAGCTTCTATAACGTAAGCTTGAGCGTTTTTTTTTTCGTTTCTCGGGAGATCGGACGTACAGAAGCGTTCTTCTGATTCTGTTGCTTGAAAAAAATGAATTTAAGACTGACATGATCTGAAATTTTTAAAATTCATATTCAGGAGTTACAAAACTCAATGCCACATCTACTGTAGTGACATTCATGCGGCCCCGAGTGTTGTGCTGTTGGTGTTCCAATAGAAACGGTAGACTACAGTCTACTGGTGTTATCGGTGTCACATTACTGGTGTGATGGCAGTCACATTACTGGTGTGATGGCAGTCACATTACTGGTGTGATGGCAGTCACATTACTGGTGTGATGGCAGTCACATTACTGGTGTGATGGCAGTCACATTACTGGTGTGATGGCAGTCACATCACTGGTGTGATGGCAGTCACATCACTGGTGTGATGGCAGTCACATCACAGGTGTGATGGCAGTCACATCACAGGTGTGATGGCGGTCACACAACGCCTGTAACATCCGTGACGTGTAGCATGCGTTACAGAGCAGCACCTGGAGTGCGTCACGGCCGGAATTACACTGAAGCGAGAATCTGAAACTCGACCTATACGTTGCACAGACATTACGAGCAACAAACTTAGCACTCTGACCGCGATGTTCTAAACTGAAGTTTAATATTCAACTCAAATTTAAAGTCCAAAGTTGTTAGAAATTTTATAAATACCAAATATTACCTGGGTCCATTAAATACCATTAATTTTAAAAGATTGTTAAAAATTTTCAAACGACCCCATCGACTGGCCGTTTCGCAGCAGGAAGAACTTGAGTTCGATCCATGAATGGGTCGTATCGCAAGCAAAGCGTATATGTCAATTCTCTCCTGCATCAGTGATGGACGAGAAGACGGGTAGAAAGAATCTGACAATCCTTTCCAGATGACCCATGCAGGGAAGCTGAAATACAACTCATTTCTCTAATAATAGCTATGCTTATCAATCCAACGCACAATATACTGCGCATCTTCCGGGAGGTTTTGTGCGGTTTCTCGCGATCTATAAGATGGGAGAATGGGAGCGAATTTTCTGCGAGCGCCGGACGTGCTCAGCGGCACAATGAACCGCTCTCATCGCAGAACACATTTAATCAAGACTTACTGCAGCCATGGCACGGGAGGCAAGAGCTAGTCAGTTTATTGGAACCATTCTGTGCTCGGGAGCTAGGCGGTCAGAACTAGGCTGTGTATCAAGAAGGAGGAGCTAAAGGACAAGGCGTCAGAACTGGGCAGTCTATCAAGAAGGAGGAGCTAGAGGACTAGGCGTCAGAACTAGGCAGTGTATCAAGGGAACTAGGCCGTCAGAACTAGCCAGGGTATCAAGGGAACTAGGCCGTCAGAACTAGCCAGTGTATCAAGGGAACTAGGCCGTCAGAACTAGCCAGTGTATCAAGGGAACTAGGCCGTCAGAACTAGCCAGGCTATCAAGAAGCCTGGCACTAGGAGGAGCAAGGCGGCATATCAAAGTAGAGGCAATGGGCTCGAAGCGTTGGTTCGTGACCACACGTCGTCCATCAAAGGCAACCTACCCACCTAATGTCTCCCACAACTCTCGTGCGAGAAAGCGCTTCTTTGACGTAGAAATATCTTCCAATTTATTCCTACGGTCCTGAGCTTCGATGCTGCTAATTTGTTGTCTTGTTCTCTGAGGCATGGAAATGAAGGTACTTTCAGAGTTTCTGTATGCACGAAGTTTCATGCTTTTTTCTAAGATTGTGCAGCTTCTTTATTAAGTTATTTCAGAGTTTTTTTTGAGGGAATATTTAAGTGCGCTCTCAGTGGAAGCTATGCGGATAGTTTTGGAACTGTTTTGTTCCATAAGCATAGCTTTGCGATTGAGTCTATTGCTCTAAACTTTTCCTTCCTTCGTTATTCCCAGTGTGGACACAGTCTTTCAACTAACTGTATAGAATATGTTTCTATTCTACAGAAAAGAACTAAATAATTTCAAAAATTAACATGCACTTTTTGCCATTATCAATAAATATAATTCCATACGCTCCCTCTACTTCTAATCGTATGCTAATGTCTTCTTCGAAGACTGTTTGCTACTTCACGCATCACTGATATAGTTTATGTCTGAAATTGCTTGTTTGGAATTCAGTCTGAAATTGCTTACGTCTGAAGTTGTTTATGTCTAAATTTGTCTATGTCTGAAATCGTTTATGTCTGAAATCGTTTATGTCTGAAAATGTTTGTGTCTGAAAATGTTTGTGTCTGTAATTATTAATGTCTGAAATTGTTAACGTCTTGAATAATATTCTCCCATTCATTTTGTGGACGCTGAGAGTTACGTAGGCCTTGTTTTTGATGAAATAGATTAGTTCGTGTTTTGTTAAGGATTCCCATTTTTCGGTTCACTGCAGTCCTGATTTTTAGCCCCTGTAGGTTTCTTCTTCAACGTTTATTTTGTTTCATAAGCTTCCTTCTTAACTTGCTGATTCTATGCGCTGAGGCTTTTGTGTGGGAAGGCATTTTGTGCGCTGATTCCTCGTTCTCTTTTCTTCATACTAAGTGATGCCATCATCCCTCCTCCCTTTAGAGCACCTTTGTTGTGGTTAGAAGGTTTAAAGTAATTAAACCTATTAAAGTAATAAGTAATCTAATTTAATCTTAGCACTTGTTCCTGATTCCACAATGCTCAAATAAAAAAATTCATTGGGATGAGATCAGGCGATACGGTGGGGCCACATTTCCTCACTCAAAATTTAGCAAAATTCCCCTTACACCAGTATTCGACTATAAGAACCTTTACCTGAATGGGAAAGTAATTTTAAAGTCATCATTTATGCTGAAAGTTATTCGACAATCTTTGTTCGTAACATTTTTAGAAGTTGTGGCAGATTCCTCTTTCAGAATTTTGAATCGATTCCTCTAACGTGCACAGGTAATGGATTATGGTTTATGAGTATGATGATTTCGTTCAGTAGACGCGTGCTACACGCGCATCACGGCGTCATAGATCAAGCAATGTTGATGACATGCATCAAGTAGCACTGAGAGTTAGATATGGAGCCTTAAATCAAGTTGTACTTCAGGTTCAAGTGCAGCTGTTTATGAAGGCCTGCGCACGTGGAATGTCTTGAATAGGCCACCAGAGTCAATACAGGTCGGCGTGGTGGCTCTTGTACAGACCTGCTGTTGCGACTTGCACTTCAATTAAAGTGTGTTTGCGTTATGAACACCCCAGCGACTTGGCTCGTTTAATTTTTCTCTCACTCAGCATCGCTCCATGAAGCAGGGTAAACACTAACATTACCTGACTTACAGCGTCACTTTCTCGAGTTCGCTGTGTCGAGCCGCATTTTATGGAGATTTTGAGGAATTGCTCCCTTAAATCTTTTGATTCAGTCTCTGAATGCTGGCTTTAGAAATTTTCTCTCAGGAGTCGAATATTAGCAGGCCTCAGTCATGGCGTACTGATGATTGCTTACCATTCTCAGACAGAATTGCTTATTAATGTACTGCATAAAAGCTTTACGCCGTTTTTTCTGTTGATATCACTACTCAATAAGAAAATTACTTTTAAGACTACGTTTTCACTTTTGAGCTTGGCTTTCATGATTTGAACCCGAAGACGTATTGGTTTGGACCGCGTCTCTCCTCATTATGCCTCGAAAAGATCTTATCACATTTCGATTTACTCTAAAATTTTCAGATGATTTTCTACATTATGAAGATTTAATCAAAGAACGCTAGCCTACGAACTTGCGATCCTCGCAAGAACACCGACGATCTACTCGCTACGCCGAATAAACATCTACCCTCACTCTCCATATACATGCGTCTCCCATCCACCAATACGACGCTACAACGAAACTTCTTCTTCGGGACGCCGCGTCCCGAAAATCTACTGACGGGTATTTTCTGGCATGACACAACATGCTGTAATAACTCTTTTGCCAAATACTGGTATATTACTATACATACCGTAATGAGCACTTACGCAATGCCCGTGTTGAGAGTGCGGTGCAGCGCCGCTCACTAACTTTCACTGTAATTTATAATTATATCCAAACAAAAAATTTAACTCAAAGTTAATAGCGTAAAATCGTTTCACGTAAGCGGGGCTTTGACGTAAAATTTACGGACAGAGTATGTAAAACTACTTGCAAGTGTCTTACGCAACCAAAAATTTAAAATTAGAGTGAAGATACGTTTTTTGGTTTCAAATCAAAAACTTTGCCAACGTACAAATCTAACATAATCGTTGTAGAATTCAATCGTGCGAGCAGTACGGAACTCTCTCTCTTGACGTACCACTTATGACCATCATACCGCCCTCTCGCGTGCGCGCGGTTGACGCAGCCACGACGAGATCACGCAGGGTATAGTTCTAGTTCAACACGGTTTAAAGTAGCAAGAAATTCACTCAACACCATTTTATTGATTCACTGTCAATGGTTAAGAGTTCACCTAACAAGGAGAACGATCTTCAGCAACGAAGTATGTAGGTATTTACGTTCAGAATTAAATTAAAAATATGTTGGGTGAATTTCTTGCTATTTTGGCACGCAGGATATCGGAAACCTCTCGCTGGAACCCCACCTCTACAGGGCCCTGACGGTGTTTTTACACACGTCTACATTATTGGAGCTCGTATTTTGTACTCTGTAACACTGTCTTGCGTAGGTTCGAAAAGCTACTTACTGAATGTAGAGCTGTATGCTTCAGCTAGCAGGTAGTCTTGAAACCTATTTGACGAACAACAAACCATTGTTTTGCTGCACTAGTGAATTGAGCTGATGCGCTTCAACATTTTTTTAGTGGGCTCGAGTCACTATGCTTTATCATTGTTCAGAGACTTAATCTGTAACCGAAATGAAGAACAGTAGCTTGATGCTACGTACCAAATGACCCCTCGTTACCAGCCATGTACCTACAATGTTCTATTTTGTGTAAACTTCCTAGTACGGTAACCTGCATTTTCTAATATTTTGTAGCTTTTAAAGTTAACATGCAAGGAGTTCCTTCCGGGGATGGTTGTCACTTGGGTTATGATCATTTATGCTCTTTTATATGAATTACATCAGTGAAACTAAGTATTTCCTGTTTAAACCATGCAGCACCGTATGATACATCGTAAAATGTTCGCTGTTGATAGCAAAATGTTCAGGTTGATCGATTTTAAAACAAGGCCTATGCAAATAAATGACTAGCTTCCCCCATCCACAAAATTGGTATATGTAAGATTTGTTACTCGTGTTATTTTCCTGTCTAGTCATGCTTCTCTCTCAACAGATTTAGGTAACACATAATTATACACCTAAAAAAAGCGTTTATGCCCTATAATTCGCTGAACTTATTCGCACCCGCAAGTAGCTGTACTCATATATGCCCATTGTACTAGACTTATGAAACAATCTACTGCTGTGTCACTTGAGGTAAATAAATTGTTTAAGTTCTCCTTCGGACAGAACTCGTGTTACGTCCACTAAACTCTTTAGGTGTCCCCGAAGGGGAGAGTGACTGTCAAATAGGGAGACTTGGGGGGCCAAGAGATCAATGGAAACCGACCATCCAATAATAGCCTAACACTAGTCATGAAGTGGGAAGGTGCGAGTTGGAACCAAATTCCACTGCTAATCGCCATGAAAATATTTTCTGGCGACCCGGGTGCTGCTGCATCAGGAAAAGCCCCATAATTGAGTCACGGGAGTCTTTTTATCAGGATGTTGAGGCCGATAAGAAAGTTGTAAGTATTGCACGCCCTCAAATTGCGGAAGATCCAACTCGGAGACCGCTCCTCCGAGGACCATGCGGATTGATGTGGGAGCATAAATGCCAATCACGAGTGCTAAATATTCCCGGTCACGTGAACATTGCTTTACAAGTGCAAAAACTTTGATGCAAAACTGGGCGCTTATCCTTATTTTATAAACCACGTGACAGATTGAACACACAGAGGATAACCGTCGTGTAGCAAATACACCAATAACGTCCCGTGACTTACAGGAAAACATTTGCATCAGTCCTACCTTCTCCGGGTCTCTTACTCTGCTAGGGCAACCTGCATCTGGTCTTGAATTTTGGAAAGATCCTGCTGAACGTAATCTCTTTTGTATGGTTGTAAATATTTTGAACACAGGCACATGTCTGTTGGGATACCTTCACAACACATTCTTGCAGTGCTGGTAGAGCTGCCGTTCGCCCTACTGATAATTAATTAAGCCCACATCTGCAAGCTCATTGTTCGGCAGCCGGTTCCTTGTCGCTTGTGGTCGCTGTAGCTCAGTAAAAACTAGCGCCACGAGTACATTTGTACTGTTGCAGTCGAGTCCAGTTGTCTGCTAACCGAGAATTAAGAGACTAAGGTGAACCACTGAATTAACGCGTTCCCCGAGCTTCTGCGGATGTTAACTGTTGATTTGGTTAGGTTGCAAATTGCGGAATAGGGGAATAGATTTTATCGCTCGAATAAATTTTTGTCCTTCCTAAGAAAAATGAAAATACAATTGCACGATACAATTTCTCCACGTATGATAAGTTATTTTCCACAAGGTGGTGAAACAGATGAAATGTCATTCGTTTATACTGGGACGTAAATGAGCAATTTACCCATTGGTACACATATTGCCCAATACGCGGGGAACGTGTTGAATTGGACTGTAAGATCCCAGAGTACCGTTTCCAGACCGCTGCTATAACCACTCGTCGAACTGGTTATATTTCCATGAAATTTGAATTTTTGAAATTCTAATAGACGTACAGACTTGAATTTAGCTGTAAACGAAAACTTTTGATATTATCTGCATGATTTACACAAGAAGATATTTTTTATTCGAAGCGGTGAGGGTGGCTTTCATGACCACCTCGTATTCAGCCAACTTTTTTGACTACGTACTATCTTGAGCGCTTACTAACTTCTTTCTTCTTACAAGTACACGCTCCGAAGTATTCTCAAATTATTGCTAATAAAATTCTTTAACGGAAAAAATGATCAAATTATCATTTCATTTAGAAACAAAAATGATCAAATTGTCACTTCTTTTATGCATAAAAATGATCACCATACATGCGCACGGGTAAACGGGGTTTTCCTTATGTACCACTTCATGTTTGATCGACTTTTCCCTTACCCCAAAATTTCGAGAAAAAAATAGTAGTTTAGTGAGTGGTTTCAGCAGTGGTGTAAAAATGGCATTCCGATCTTTAAAATTTCAAATCTCTGTTACTTATGAACTATTTTTTTGCGTACACCTAAATAGAGTAATTTATGCTTATTTATCCTGCAGGAACCATACTTTGAAGTTTCTTCAACGAATATTGAAGCACCCTGTATTGTTATGTAGTTTTGTTTCAATATTAACGCTAAATTCGAGAAAACAAAACTTATTAGAGCAGCACTCGTATAGTTTAAATTCATACAATTGAATTCTATGACGATAATGGAAGATTTGTGCGTTAGGAAAGTTATTTTGAAACAAAAAAAAAATTCTATCTGGGTTCTTCGTTCTTTGGTGCATTCGATATTTGCATGTAGTTTTACACACTTTGTCGTTAAGCTTGTTTGTTAACGCTCCCGTTTTCATGAAATGATCATACGCTTTTAACTTCATGCTGAATTATTTATTTCTCCCTTGAGAGGAAGACATGCGAGGTCATTGAAGCCTAGATGAAAGAACCATGATGTTTGAAGTAAACAAATTTCCAATCATTTCTTTTGCGTTACTTGATGACTAATTAAGGGTCTCGTAACATACGTTGAGTAACCAGAGCAGCTTGCAGGAACAAGCAATTTCCAGGATAATCATAGCTCTGGGAAATAATTCTTTGAAGCATGGAATCATTTTCCATCTTTAATTGGAACTCTTTCACAGCAAGCTTTGGCAGTATTCAGTTTTACCCCAGTTTTTCTAGTGCTTTCCGTGTTTAATTTGAAATCCCCAACAGCAATCTCGTGCAATATCCAGTTTTGCCCTAGTTTTTCCTCTAGTAATCGTGTTGTATTTTTCTGGTTTTAACGGTCTGTAGGCTCATTTTTTTGTTTTCTAGATGAGTTCATTTGTAGGTGCTCGACGCTTAAAATTGCGATTAAAAGCATTAATTATTCATGGGTCTGAGAGTTTCAACTCTTTCCTTGTTTGCTCTTTTTTAAAGCTACGTTTAAATTTGCTTATTAATAACGATGAAAAATGGTAATAACCGTATTGATCATAAATAAACTGATAGAACGTTAATATGCCTACTTCTTTTTTTTTTAACTGAACACTGCCAAGTAATGTGATACCAGACCCAAATTACTCTTTTATTCATACATAATTGTTGCCACGTGAGCTGAATTTGTGAAAGTGAGTTTGTGAATTTTGAAAAAACAACATGAATTCGATTTTGTGAAGGATAATTGTTCAGTAACAAGCTCCGTAACTTTACAGCCGTTGTTATCTGCTCAAGATGGAACAGTTCAATGATATTCAAACTCCTCAGTAACTACACACACATTTGAGACATACCTGAGACGTAGTTCCGATGATCATCAGAAGAACGTTCACTCTGCATTTTCCCGAATTTCCCTCCTGCTTCACCGGCAATTTTCATATTTTTGGTAAGAATAAGCTTGCGTGAAAGTTGCAAAAATAAAATTTTGCCACGTAAACTTTGATATCGGACCACCCTAATGAAGCAAAAACTCAGTGTCAGTCGCACTCGCTGGAGAACTGAGCTGAGGATTCAATGAGGTATGACATAATTTAATGGCTATTACAGTTTTCGCGTGTGAAGTTACTTAGAATAATCAGTTTATCTACAAAGGTAACAGTGGAATCCGACGTCAACTTTTGCGACTAAGAAGTCCTTTTTATGACCCCACTGTTTACTCCAGTACTGGCACTTAGAAAAGATCGCTAAAAATTGTTCAAATCATTCACGTTGCTGCAACAGCGAAGGTAGCGTCGTACTTGCAAGTTCTCCAAAGTCCCCCAAGTTTCGCCATGCGCAGTTTTTTCCCGGCCAAAATAGTGCAGGGTTGCCAGATGCTGAGAGTTCAGGTTTTTTTTGAAAAAAGCTTTGAGGGGAAAAAGTTGAGAATTATGACATGAGAAAAGCAGTAAGCTGCGCTGCTGCGATGCCATCAGTTGTTTGAAAATGCGGTTCCTTATCCGGTACGCATGAGCAATACTAGCATCTTTAGTTTTGAATCGCTAGTGCAGCCGAATTATTGAAATTATTTATATTCTGTGGTTGTGACCTTCTGTAACACTGTACTTGTCCACTAACAAGTATTTCAGATGCCTCAATGCAGAATTTGCTATTCGCTGTCAATAGCGCATCTGTTTCTATTGTCTAAACTGTTCATTATCTTTGCATGCAGTTCTATTGTTCATCATAGAAACAAGAAGCTTTGGCATACTGCACATTGAAGAGAGTTTAAAAACAATTGACTGAAAAATAATTTATCTTCGTGCTGTCAGTGTGGATTTAAAAAATACGTAACTTTAAACTGCTTTAACATCTTTTAATTTCGTTTAATTTGAATTTGTGGGCATTTTTTGGAGTTCCATGGTAAATGGCAGTTCTTTCCTCACTGTGATGCTGGTGAAAACCTGACGCCAGTGCCAGCCAAATTTTCTAATTTATTAAAGAGTTACATTCAAACAAATTAACTCTTTCTAAATATAATTGCGAAAAATCAAAGTGAAACTTGAGTATACATGAGAATGTTTTTGGATATATTGCTAAATTGGAGGGATTGTAATCGTAACATTTCTTTAATATGTTATACAGTATTCTAGGCACAATAATGAACAAAATGTAATTCAGAACGCATTCAACATAATCAGGACAAACAAAAAGTACATCAAATTCTCATTCAGACAAAAGATTGCAATTGAAAACGCTGGTGAATGTTGATTTATACGAATTAAATTCAATATGATTAGATGGAGTGGCGTTTTTCCAAACAGAAAATGCCGAGCTCGTTGTTCGTGCGTCTTCTACTCTCCGCAAATAATTATTAATATTTTATTATTCGAGAGTTCAAGCAATTATTGCTCTTTGTCAAAGGCGAGTGGGATATTCTTTCAGATATTTAAACCTAGAGTTTTTATAAACAGAATAAAAAAATTTCGTATGCATTAGTTTCGATCAGAGTTGCAGTATTTATTCGTGATTAAAAAAATGCAAATTTCACATCGAGAGGAAATGTTAGATGGTAGTTAATGGTAAATGTTTTTTTGAAGTGTTTTTGCACATCCTGGTAATTGTTAAAGCTCTAGCTTCTTCTGCACACCGGGGAAACAACGGAGACGTTGAACTTCAAGAGGTATTGCGGTGAAAATCTCGCAACTGATCCTTCAATGTTACAAGAAGAATATCATTGAAAATAATTGTCTAACCAAAATGTAGAAGCCAATTATTTCTGGTTCCATTTTGCAACTAAGTCCAGCGCAAACAAAAATTGAGCTAAGAGTTAGTTGAGCGATATTAAAACAGTTATATTGCGTCGTACAAAACACTCAAATAGTGCATAGTATTATCGAAAAGACGGAGGAAGATCTGAGCACGAGCCACGTGAGGAAATTGGAGCTCTTTTCAGCGTATCACGACAAAGATCGTCACTTCAGTCGTCATGAAAGGGTCATTATTTTGAAATTTCCGAGCAGTGAAATACGCTCAACTCGATAGATAAACTGAGAGCGTGTGCGCAGTAGACGAGTAAGATACGCTCGAATCAATTACTAAACTGAGAAGGTTGCCGGAGCATGAACTGCAGAGGCAGAAGTCGAAGTCTTTTACCGCCGAGCTCGGTTGAGTCGATCAGCCGCACACCTCGTCAGCACCTCGCTGCTGCTTCACATCCTGCGCTAGTGCCCTCTCCGCTGTAACTTCATTACCTCTTGAACTTTTCATCGAACTTCCCGCGCCAACGAAACTCGAATTCTGAAGCCAACTCTATTCTTGAATTTTTTGAGCGAATTTCGAGCCAAAGCTTAAACTCGCACACGCATTGAAATGCTCCGTGAAAATGTAGCTACCTTGCCCAAGTTGGACGACCAAAGACCATGTAAGAGAAAAGTTTTAGCTCCAGAGCGAAAAATTGTCACGGCATTTTAGTTTAGCATGAACTATGTGCGTGAAGGTAAATGCGCAGAAACTTTCAGCTTTCATTCACACGAAAGTTAATTTTCGTGCTCTGTGCTGTACGGGCTCCTTCAAGAGCACGCAGTTGAATCTTCGAGCTCATAAGTATAGACGTTTATTATTTGTTGTGAGTTTAATGCTAATTATTGAAGGGGTTGTTTGAAGTCATTAATTTTAAAGTGGAGTCAAAATCCGACTGAATTTCGTTTATGAGATAAGTGAAGAAAACTTGTGAGAATTTTTACTTTTATTTTTACCGCCGTGTTTCCGATTCTGCCCACATCGTGCAATTTCGTCGTGAAAAGACTATCAACTATATTTCCATCTCTTAGCTTTGCATTTTATCTCTAACATCGTAGAGCCATGTAGTGAAAATTCTAGAATCCCTATGCCGTTGGCAATGTATCCATTGTTAGGCAGTACACTTTGTACACCCCGTATGAATACGAGTAAAATGTTTCCATCATTTTGATTTAATCTTGGCATGATTTAATCACACTGTCATTATGTATTCCTGATGACAGGTGGCCCACAGTTAGGCTTTTGTCATCATAAATCTAAGACATGAAACGGATCAGAGCAACATTCAAGACTACAATTTGCTGCTTCATTGATAGCGCTTTTAGCTGCCAACCTATACAGCGAATTAACGTTTCCAGGAGCCAGTTTACCTGGCGTGAGTGCGGTTTGTGAGATTGACAGCGTCCTCGTGGCGACAAATTGTTTGCTTTGCTGTACACAAACGAGTGGTAAAGCAGAAATATTCATGCCTGAGGGGAGGGAAGTGATGGCTCACGACCAAAGCCGACCCTCTGAGTCAACACACTCCCCTCAGTCGGAAGCGCTTTCCACTCCTCCATCGACGCACAGGCAAAGATACAACCTAAACCCAGATAAGAAATGTATCGAGTAATATTTGCATATTTTCCTGACTGCCTGTCGTGTTTTGTGATTCTCGTACAGGTGACCATAGGGAGAAACTTGCAATCTCGACGTTGGAGTACAATGAAAGTTGCCCGCACTGTTGCGCGCTTGAAATCTGTCGCTAGACATCCGTGAGCTGTGTTGTCTGGTTGTGGTGCCTTCAATGGAATGTGAAACATTTGCAAACGGCTTCAAGAAGGTGAAGTGTCTAGTGGGGTTTCTGGACGATGATTTGTTTGAGGGAGTTTGTGTTGAATGAAGTGTTTGGACGGCTTTAGGAGTGAAATGATTGGAGGGGCTTGTTTAGAGTGAAGTGTAGAGGGGCTTGCGGAGGGTAAAGTGTTAGGAGAGGTCCTTGGAGGGCAAAGCTTTGAAGGGGTTTGTGAAAGGTAACGTGGAGGGTTCATGGAGCGCGAAATAATTGAGGGGTTTGTGAAGAGTGAAGTGTTAAGAGTGGTTTGTGGATGGTGACGTATTTTGAAGTTCTTCATGGACAATGTCGAAGTTTAGAAGACCGCATGGAGAGTCCTACAAAAAATGTAGGAGAATACCTAAAAGCGTGAAAGAACAGAGTTCACTTTTCAGTCTGTGCCAAATGAACATGGAAGGGAAAATACATTAATTGCTTATTTTTAAAAGCGTCATCAACAGATGATTGCATTAAACGTATCTCCATACCTAAAATGACGAATCGAAAAAAATGAAGTCAGAAATCGGCGTTGAAAAATTGAACATCAAGGTTTTGATCTAAGGTTAACAGTTTTTATTCATTTTCATTTTTTTCAAACACTTGTCTCAGTCCCAAAGTTTTTTCACGCGTCTCAGCGAAGTAAACTTTAAGTGGCAAAACACAAAATTTTTCAGCTGCGTTTAACAATTTCTGCGCTGAAATATTTTACCCGAATTTTACATCAGTGGGTTTTAAAAAATTTGCTATTAATAATTGATTGCACCACAAAACCTTTAATTAACGAATTATTTATTCATATACAGTTAAAAATTGCCAAAAATATATTTTCTATTGTGAGATAACTTTGGAATATTTGAACATAATTTTTTATCCATCGTTTTGTACAATGTGTAACATTATCATACATGTTATACTACGGTGTGTATGATTTTATTGTTTACTTTATATCATAATATAACTTAGTTTCCCTAATTACAAATTATTAGAACTCCTACAGAATTCGAATGAAGCATCGTGCTTTAGCGCTCCCAGGGGGACAAAGTGAGGGCCCGAGCTAAAGGTTAGGTAGGCTTTCCTTTTGTTTAAATAACATAGTTTTTTGTTTTGTTATGGACCAACTTTGTTTCGGTTCACTGCTGTCCTGTTTTTTCAACACCTACTACTTTCTCCTTCAACTTTGATCTTGTTTCATGAACTTCTTTCTCATCTTTCTGTTTCTATGTCCTTTCTGCATAGATTCCCCGTTCCCTTAACTCCATACTAAATGGTGCCTTCTTCCTTCCTCTCTTTGGATCTCATTTGTTGAGAATAGGGAGGCTTAAACTAACTAATAATCTATTCTAATCTAAAGCATCGTGCTTGATATAATTTGGTATGCACGAAGAACTACTAACAGAATAAAAGTTTTTACATCTAAAGAGCTATTTATTCTTGATCGGTTCTGCTTCCAAAATCTGCATCATAAGAATAATGTAAGTTTTCTAATTACAAACTCTGCGCTGAACATGTAAAGCGATTAAAATTTAATTTAATCGGGTACGATTTTTCTTGAAGAACAAACAACAAAGAACAGAATGCGCTGTTTGTTCGAGTCGTCGCTGTTTTATCAACACGTAAAAGTTTCTCTTTCTAAATAAGTTACAGCATTTTAGTTTAGTGTAATTTCCCTCTGCGATGTTTATTGCGCTCTCTTTCGAGGAATTTAAATATCAGCAACAAAAGTTCTCTTCCCTGCAACAAAATGAAAAAACTTTGCGCATAAGTTGTGCCTGAAGATAAGACCTGCAGTTCGGGCTCTGGCAGCTCTCACACGACGAGATTCTGACGCAGCTTCCTCCAATGTTGTTTATTCAAATTAACTGCTTTACAGAAAATTACGAGCATTCATTTCTAAGTTCAATGGGACATTTGGGGCGACGCCAAACTGGGTGTGATAAACGGTGGTAATTAAGCCTTGATGAAACGATCTTATCCTATAGCGCTAGCAAAACTCTGTACTGGATCTCTTATCAAAGTTCCTTATCCTTGTACCAAATCCCTTATCGAAATCCCTAATCCCTATTGTGAATCCCTTACTCAAATCCCTCATCCTTATACTTGATCTCTTATCAAAGTCTCTGATCCTTATACTATATCCTTTATCGAAGACCCTTATCCTTATAGTAGATCCTTTTCTCAAGGCCCTCATCCTCATACTATATCCTTTTTCCAAGTCCCTTATCCTGATACTAGGTTACTAGTCCCTTATCCAATTAGCAATTGTCGTGAAGGTGACTGATTCTCACTGCACAGTGGATCACTGTACTGAAACATATTAACTACAGCACAAGCTGATTTATGTCTACTATGAAGTTTATTCTAGGACTGATCGTCTTTGAAGTCATTCATTTTTTCGTATCAGGATCAATTCATGAGCACGAAACTGATATCTGCGTGAAACTCCTGCATTTCAGCTCGCTGACAAATGTCGCAAACATTTCAAAATCAACTTGAGGTGCGACCATCAAAAGGACTTGCATAACCATGAGCAGGGTGAGGCCATTCCAATCATTCAATTCGAAAACTCCGCCGACCGAAATAAAGTTTTGCCTTAGTTGTAGAAGCTCCGAAGAAGTTGCAGAAAGCCAGTGTGTGCTTAATTTTTATATGACTTTCGATTAAAAGCATGTCTATATTTCGAGTTTTAAATTCACAATAGGGAAAGAGGCTCATTTGGACTGATTATGTCGCGATTTAAATGAATTCATTTAATGAACTGTTATTAAGCATTGAAAAATTATGGGATAGGTTTGGAGAAAATATACGGGTTTTTCAATTAAATTTCACTCTGGCCCAAACTTACCAGTTTGAGATCGCTTTTCTATGAGTTTTTTTATTAATGTTCCATTATTAAATAAAATATTTAATATTGACACAATATTAAATTGTGTTATATTCTCTAATATTTAATTACAATAGTACTTTAAGACAAATATAAAAAATAAATTCCAAATGTTCAGTTTGACGTCAATATCTTTACAAAAACCAACTGCTCTGTATCTTCCTAGTCGCATTTAGGTTTTGACACATTTTCTGTGTAAGTAAGGCAATAGATACGATAAATAACTTGCTAGACATTCATACCAATCTGGTTTCGAATGAAATTTTGGTCGGTGAATGCCATCGGTCCAAAGAAACACTCATGACAAAAAACTACATGAAAAATTCCATAAAAGTAAACTATAATCATCATTATTTCGCTACCTGTAACCTAGGGCTTCTTGGCCACTCGACAAAATGAATGATACGAAACTATTGAAGTGTCACTCTAACTCAGGCTTCTCACGACGAAACAAAAGGTGAACAAAATCAAAACAACGTAAGCCTCACACTGAACACAATTTAGTGTTTCAGAAGTGATCAATGAAATCTTTCTACTTGCCGTGACAAAAGTGTGTGAAATTGATTTCAGAGGCTACTGCATAGAAAGACTTTTGCTTAATTTAACAGAGAATTCCTTGTAACTTTACCGTACCTGTTTACGTATTATTTTATCATCTAAAAGTCAAAATTGGAGTTCTGATCGCTCGTGAAGTCGCAAAATAGTATTTTAGTTTCGTGAGGACTGTTTTTACTTGATGCAGCATGGTTTCTGTGTTGTTTGTTACTGTGAATAGGAAGTTTAAAATAATTGAAAAAATTCATGTTCATTGGAAAGTGTTTCCGAATGATTTTCGGGAATAACCGAAAGGCTATCTTCTTGCTAAAAACTACATTCCACAGCTTTTATAGATAATACTACGAAGTGTCTAGGCTGGACCAAAATTTGGACGGAGCAAAGTTTCAGGTGCGCACCTCGTCCTCAAATGATTAGGCGAAGGAAAAATTACAACGAAAAGCTGTTGAGATTTACGAGCGCTTGGTTAGATGAAGTAATTTCCTCCCCCACGACGTGATGGCCTGCGCTCTGTTCAATTTTGCCTCCTTCTCGGCCAGAGAAAACTCGACCAGCGTAATTTCTAACGTGAGTAATAGCTATGTTTATGATGGTCCGTTTACTGCGCCAAAAGTAGTGCTGTGAATGATAAAGGTAAATAATAGTTATGTTCATGACGGTCCGTTTACTGCGTCAGAAGTAGTGCTGTGAATAATAAAGGTAAATAATAGTTATGTTCATGATGGTCCGTTTACTGCGCCAGAAATGGTACTGCGAATAATAAAGGTGAATAATAGGGTGTAGTTTTGTCTCGAAAATCATTTTACTTCGTAGAAAATAGCTCTGTGAATGTTAGACGTAAATGATAGTTTTGTTTCAAATAGGTTTTTTATACACAGCAAAATCTTTGCTTAAATCTCTGCCCGAGATTGCTTCTAACTTGTTTCAGCTGGCTTTTTCCTTACAAAAGGAATCCATACGGTTATGTACGGCATGAAGGGATTTTTAAAATCCGCATTTGCACGATTTAAACACTTTGTTTACCACAAGCGATCTTGAAGTATAATTTTTTTTCAAGTCTTGCGCATTTGAATAATTTGGAGCAACATAAAAATTGTGTTCCGATGGATGGCCCTTCTTTTACCAACGTAACGAAAAAACAGGCACAAGGTTCGCCATTTTCGTCTCTCTACAGCGTTGTTATTGGTCAGGTCCTAAACTCTCAGCTGGTGAGCGGAAGAAGAAGAAAACCATTAGTGGCTCCGATGGGGTATCCAATTTTCTTTTATGGAAATGAGAAGCAGGTTTTCAGCAGCCGACGGGGTGTTAATGTTATTCATTCATCACTTCGAACCTTCTCATTACTTCCACCCTTCTCGCCGCTTGCAACCTTTTCGAAGTTTTAATTTGTTCCACTTGCAGTGGAAATGGGAGGCTATGTCGCGTAGAACATGACCGCCATTCATCGTACAAGCATCAAAGTTTTTTTGAGACTTAACACACACTCACGACGTGAGCTGAAATAAGCATCAGTATAGGTACAGTTTAAATTTCGCTTGAAAGATTTCCCGATTTTTACATATATGAGCTGAAGAGACTTCGATTCTTGTGATCCAAATTTCTGAGAGAGCTAAGCTACACTTCGAATCATATTTTTTCTAGGACACGCGGCTCGCCTGTTCAAATATTCAGAGAAGCGGCGGGCGGTCACCGCCAGAGGGCCCTCGCAATTTGTTACGCATGGCAGTGCATCGATGGGATTGGCTGTGATATTAGTATGCTCAGTGTTCTGAGTTTAGGAGCATGCAATATCTGTTTCGATATTTCAGTCTTGTTCAAGTGTAATAAGGTATCTCGTATGCAGAAAACCCAAGCGCGTTCGCTTTGGACGATGTCCGTCTGAGCGATATTGGAACTTCGGGTCTGCGCCGCTCACATCTCTCTCACGCTGCGAGTTGACCTCTATCTAATATGTATAGGATGGTGAAATGGTTCAGAATATTTTCACCAGGAAGGTTCTTCACCGCTGCGGCATCGGTCTGACAGACAAAAATCTTAGCTAGAACACGAATAATTGAGCAACAGGTTTCGAGTGGGAAGTGCGTTGATGATAATGTCGTTCGAGTAGAATTTTTAAAATTTTTGTTTTTCATGCATTGGTTTGTCACACAAGACATTCCTTTGGCATTTCATTTTTGTATATAAAGTTTATCCCTACGTTTCTCTTTGTGAAATTCAATTCTTTTGCTATCATACCTTGGTTATATAGGTTAAAACTACCTATGTGCTGAAACTGCTACAATAACTTAATGGTTAGATGACTATTTTTCCCAAAAAATATCTGAATGTAGCTGGGAAATTTAAGACAAGATAAACTCTAGGACAAAAAAAAGCAGAAAACAACGAATTGAAATGCTTCATATTTTCTCGTAAAATATAATTCTGTTGAAATACGTTAATGAAAATAATTCAATTAGCATGAATGGTTTTGTTTTAACTTAGTTATGTGGTGGTTTTTCCGAGTTAGAACTTATTAGTATTAATCTGTTTATAATCTTTTTGCTGGAACGACCGCATGGTTCCAGTACTAAGCTTGCTCTGCTTTTTACTGCAGTACAGGGAGGAGCTAAACATGTATATTAAGATGAAGAAATGTTCTTATTCCGTTATTGAAATGCTATGTAAATTATATGTTGGTAATGCTTCTGTTTGTAGATGGGGTAGCCCCACGCAGTGAATGTGAGGCACATTTGCGAGTAATTTAAGTTAGTTTCTCATTTAGTGAGTATTTTGTTCTGCCGCAGACTATGCAGGTAATTCAAATCACTCGTCTTCATATTGTGGGTGTTTTTGCGCGGCGGATTTCATGTCTAATTGAAGCCCTCGTCGCTATTTTACGAAAAGTTCGTAATTTTGCGATTAATTTTGAGTTGCATATTTTTCATGTAACTCAGCCGGTTGTCGCCATTTTGCGGATGATTTGACATTGCATGGGTAATTTTGTTTTGCAGATTTTGTGAGTCGTTCAAGCCTGTCGTTACCATTTTGCAGGTAATTTTGTGTAGCAGATTTTACGTGTAATTCCAGCCCCTCGTCACCATTTTGGAACCGCCGAACACGTGCGCTAAAATTCGTTCAAGTATTATCAATCAGGGGTTCTCAAACTTTTTTCAACCAAGGACCCCTTTCATTTCACAAAAATAAGCTGAGGACTCCCTCACATGTATTCCCCTCAGGAATATATGTATATATACATTGTACGCACTGTTTCATAATATCAACTGTTTCATGGAAAGCTGCAAATAAATACCTTAACTGCATCCACTGTTAAATTAGTTAAATTTGGCGGACCCCCTGCCAGAGTGCCACGGACCTCTGGGGTCTGCGGACCCAACTTTGAGATCCCCTGTTTTAAACGACAAGCTTAGCGCTCTTGTTATCTGGTCGTGATGAAATCGGGGAATAACCGATGTAGGTTTTCATTTTTTTTTAAATATGATGACATGAACCTGTTGACTTTCACTCTTTTCCCTTGGCTGCTTAACTTGTTTATTGAGATGAAAAAATGTTCAAATTCAGTTATTAAAATGCTGATCAAATAATATGTTGATCATTTTTCACTTTGTAACGCACTTCAGCTCTCCGATTATCCTCAAGCTCATGGGCAAATACGCTCGACTTGTCCAAAGTATCATTAGTCAATCGAGTGTAAAAATTACTCGCTCGTTATCTCTTACCCAAAATACCGTGAGATTACAGCGCTCCGATCATCTTAAAACTCAAATGCAAAAAAATTCGTTCCAATTGTCCAATGTATAATTTCAAAATAGAATGCAATAACAATTTGTTTCCTATCCCTTCTCCAAAATTCCCAGAGATCACCGTGCGGTGGTTGATACTGGGGTGCAAGACCTTAGTTAATGTTGCCACAAACAATGAACTTTCATTAACAATGTTGACAAATACAATGAACTTCCTTTAAACAAATTCCTATCTTGCGCTCAAGGATTTTCTCTGTGGGTTGAAGCGCAGGGGAAATGTTTTCGTTTTCGATGCTAAATTTTAAACTTCATTATGGTACCAAGTAGCTTTCTGATTATTTCATGTGCTGATGGCGAGTGAGGGTTGCAACTAATTGACTAACGCATCAAAGTGGAAAGTTTTGATGATCGAGTCAGGCGCAGGCACATGTCGGGCTCGTCATTAAAGGAATAAATGTTTCCCACGTGGGTACGACTCGTAGTTTGCGACTGGAGACGGCTTCAAAGAAATCATTCCTAATTATAATTGTGATGATAAATTTGCTGGTCGGAGTGGGAAATCGAGAATGCTGGCAGTGCTGATGAATTTGCTGATCGGAGAGGGAAATCGAGAATGCTGGCAGTGGTGATGAATTTGCAGGTCGGAGTGGGAAATCGAGAATGCTGGCAGTGCTGATGAATTTGCAGGTCGGAGTGGGAAATCGAGAATGCTG
>JACJUY010004295.1:6016-17453 GCA_014220935.1 Platorchestia sp. MABIK
CTTCTTAAATATTTTGCGTCTTCTGACACATGATAAAAAAACTGATAAATCTTGTTTGTCATTACAGCAACTTTTCTCTCAATGTCACAATGTTAGAAAGTAGATACAGCTGTTAAATCCGAGTATGTAGAATTAAAAATTTAAAATCATACAGTTAACTTAAATCTAAGCACGGGAATCGTTTTGAAAGTATCGTGAGAGAAATATTGAGTGTTGATAACGACGCTGGTTGACCTACTACTAATGGAAAAGGCTAGGCTAGGTGAAGGCTCGTTGAAACAAGAACAACCACACTGAGAGAAGACCGTTCCAATCATTGTAGTGCTATCAGTGATCGTTTTTTCTCCAGGACGCATTTATTTGCAATTTAAAGATAGAAGACTTATCCTGAAACGACTGGAAGCATGAAATTAGGGAAAATACGCCATAATACCGCGAGCCCTCCGAAAAAACCGCTGGCAAGCTAGATTAACATGGGAGGAAGATTAGTTTAGTACGTTACTTTTCGGATGTTAAATTTTTAGGTTATTGTGGAATAATTTCATAATCTTTTCATAAGCCTAAACAATAACATGTTCTTCCTTTGTCGCAGAATCAAAGAATTGAGTTTCCTGCAACGTCTTTTAGGGACAACGTCTTTTTAACCACAATACAAAATTTCTTCAGGACTACTCAAGGACTATCAGAATTGAGGCAGGCCTTCCTAAAGTCTAGACTTCAACCCCAAGGACACTTTTGAAAGACTTTAGATAGAGCAAAATATTTTATGTAGAAATTCTGCAAACGTCATTGACTCGGGGAAAAAATGTGGACTGAAAGTTCGAAAATCACAGAGGCTCTATGTCAAAAATTGGTGAAATCCTGCTTCGAACATTTGCGGCTATGGTCCAAATTAAGAGGCTGGGCACCATATACACAAGAACTTTGGTAACTTGAACACGTACGATATTCCAAGCACAGTGTTTTGTTCAAGTTTGAGGAAAAAATTGCAGAGTCAATATAAAAGATTTTCAAGTTTGAACCTTGAAGTTCTTTAAATAGTATATGTATATATTACTCATTATTCCATTTCGTACAATTCGCATTTGAAATTGTCGTTTTGTTTTTATTAAAAATAGCTTTCGTTCTCCTTTCAATATATTATACTAGTCAACCCTCCTTTATTTGAAACTAGTGCAATGCCCGTTAATATTCGGTTAATAATATTATGATAGAGAATTAAGGAAGTTTCGCTAGTACAGGGAGAAAACGTTTTCTAGTCTCAACTCGCATGCATCTGATCTTGCAGGTATTAGGTATCACATCTTTATTTTTACCATAGATATATTAGTATCGATAAATATTAGCATCAATAACACTTTCAAACTAATTGATGTGTTAAATATTGGTCTGCAAGCTGATGAAGTGATTTTATGGAATAATTTATAGACTATGCAATCAGATTTATTGTAAGGAAACTCACAGCTTTTCCATTGAAATTATTTTCCATTGGTTTTCTTGGCCATGTACAACATTTTAGAGAGTTCCTTGCTGCCAGAAACTGAAACATTTTCCCTTATTTCTGAAAAATCTCCTATTGGCAACTCATTAGTCTCTTCCTCCCTCCCCACATCCACCGGTAACTTAAAGGCTGATGCGGCTTAGGGAAAGAGAAAGATAGAGAACTGAGTGAGCTGAGAGCCCAATGTAAACATGTATTATGGCGGGCATAAACATATTTATAATAGTACGTACAATATTCACAGAATCTCTGTGTGTGCAACATTCCTCGTCAGTGTTTGGTTGTTGTTTATTCGTCTTCCTCATGGTAAATTAGTAAAAAATTGATTTTGACAGGCAAATATTTTTAGATCGTTTGGATCACCAGCCCTGCTAGCAGGAACGTACAGTTGGCCATGGGTGAAGACAGGACTGGGTAAATAGATACCACACTTTGATTGACTCTGTCCTTGGATCTTGTTGACTGACATTGCAAATGCCGGTCTTATGGGAAATTACCGTCTTTGTCGTGTGAATGGCAAATCGGAGTCAAATGTGCAAATGGCAAATGTGGGGGCAAACCACTCAAGTTTGGCGAATTCATAAACTCTGGCGGGTACAATGAGGCCTGGTCATCATCAGAAACTGAATCAATACTCTTCAGGAAAATCAAATCTCCCGGGAGTTTATCCATAAGAATGTTATTAAGATTGTCAACGTCCTCATTTTTAGCTGTTAGAATTGCTCTTGAAGAAATCCATTGGTTATTTCCAAAATTGCTGTCAATATTTCCATAGATAAAGTCAATCAATTCCTGCTTTGAATTCACAGTCAAATATTGAGGCAGTTCAATCGTATCTGCAACTGGTCTATTTTCAACACTTTCCAGTTTTCCTAATCCTAGTTGAAGAAGCCATTCGGCATGGTGATTGAGCCTGGCGTGTGATGTGAGATCATTATTGTTTACACAGCTCAACACTCTCATATTCCTTCTCAGGTGGAAAATTTGACAACTTTGCCAAAGAACAGATTTTTCATACAGGCCTTGACCAAGGTAGGACGCTGAGCTCTTCTGACAACTGACAAAATTTGGCGGAAATCCCCACTAAGTGCCAGGAGCTTTCCTTCAAAAGGGAGATCATTATTCACGATATCCTTGAGGGTACGATCAAGACATTCTAACGGGTGACAATGACTCATTGAAACTTCATTCCACACTATCAAATGGGCATCAAACAACAGTCGTCCAGTTGGATCTTGGGGAGAAATTTTGCAAGGAGAAGGGGCAGCATCGTGCCACTCGATGCTCTTCGGTATTAATCTGAAGAATTTCATAACTTCTTTCTCGAGCTAAATTCTCTTGTGCAAGTCGATGCTGTTCGGCATTAGTCTGAAGAATTTCATCCCTTCTTTTTTGAGTTAAATTCTTTCGTGCCACTCGAGGTTGTCCAGCGGTATGCCGAAGAATTTCCTCGCTTTTTTCAAGTGTTAAGCACTCTCTAGCTACTCGGTGTTGCTCTGCATCATTCCGTAGAATTTCGAAACGCCGTTCAAGGGTCAATTTAACTCTAGCTTCTCGTTGGCGAGCAGCATTGCTTCGTCTTGCCATTTCGCGTTGTTTATCCGATCGTCTTCGGCGTTTTTCTTGCTGTCGAAGTCTTGCTACTTCTCTCTTGCAGTAGGACACATTTCTATCCGTGGTGGCCTCTTTTGCCGGAATTTTTCTCTGAAATTTCGTCTATTATCTCGTCGAAGCTTTTCAAGAAAATCAGTTCCATAATCTTGGGCCTTATAAAGGGTGGCGCATAAGTAACGCACCCTTTTGAATGTAAATTTTAAAGATATATTACCGCAATATACACTGGGTATCTGTAGACAGGATCCGACATGTAAATAAACTTTAAGAGTTCCTCTATCGTTTGCAATCAACCCTCTCGTTATACCTTTCATAGTTTATTTATTATTAATTTTTTAAAAGGGTGCGTTACTTATGCGCCACCCTATACTAAGTGGTAGCCAGGTTACTGGTCAAACGAATTTAAAACATTTTTTACGTATTTTCAATTAAAAATATCAAAGCAACATGATGAATTTCAACAGAGAGAGCTTCAGAGAAAATTTCTATTTGGAAAAATAAGCCGATTGCGTATTCTGGATACCATAACGCAAGTGAAAGGGAATTGAATCGCCACAGAAAAATAATGCAATAGAATAATTTTTCGTATTTCTTAAGCTTTATTCTTGTTGCCATCAAAGCTATCGATTAGAAGAGGAAGTCACACAGACGGACGGACGGACGGAAGGACGCGGCTCCTTTTATAATAGTGATAGTGATAAGAAAGAAGGCAAAATGAAAGAAAGGCCGTAAAAAATAAAAAACATTCAATCTCTCGATAGTTGATGAGGCCGCGTGAACACTGCCCGTCAAAAATGTATAATAATGTTCGACAAATCACATGATACACGTTCCTATTTCCTAAGAATTCACGTGATATTCATTCCTACTCGAATCTGATGGATTAATACACTGGAAATTGTGGAGTTGATGACGCTTGTATCACAGATACGCTCATCACACACCTTCATGTGGTTTCGGACTGACAGCCCAGTGGAGGAAACAAGGTAGGGTCATTTCTATGGGAGAAAATACACTTCTTCTTGTTCGGTTAGCGAATAGAAAGGCTTTATTTTACACAAAATTCATGACGTCACCAAAGGGCCGTGACGTTAGGCCAATAGTGGACACGGATTTAGGGGTAGCAGTGCTACGAGAAGCAATATGAGCGCTGCTATTAGTTCGATGCCGTGACGTCAGCGAACTCACCCAGACGACGAAAAAAAGACTGGTATGACCCTACCTTGTTTTGTATACCGTGACTGACAGTCAGACAGACAGACAATCCTCTTATTATGGTATAGATTTCCACCTTCTGACGTTGAAGGGACTACTCCTCCAGATTTTACACTCACCCATAAGTCGAGTAGTTTTACAGTGCAATGCATCTTCGAAAAATGTTAGAAAAATTTTAGAACGGAGATGTTCCAGTTTAGTATGGAGTTGTTCTCGTTTGTGGACAACCAGTTACGGGAAGTCTTTGTTGGAGTAGCTTCCCCCTTCAGGAGCTCTAGTGTGGTAAATACATTTTCTATTTTGTTTGATTCGTATATTTCTTTTCATATCTTGAAAATAACTGTTAGGTTCTTAATTTCTGGACCCATCAATATATTAAGTAATTGGAGAAGTTATAAGCGATGTCAAAATGAAAAACGCGCGTGTCGTTTTACAGTTTAATAACTCATCTAATTCGAACTTGGATAAATCTTTAGAATTTCTATGTACAGTACATATCTTCTTTAGCACTGGAAATTTTAAAATTATATTTATTTTTTGATGGTTTATATTTACTATAGGAGAGAATTGTGAGGAATTTTACATTCGAATTGAAATGTATTTTCTTAAGAAAAAGGGATAATGCTGCATAATTCGCTATGAAATTATGCTGTGGGTGAAGTGATTTGGAAAACTTAACACTTAAATACCAGCCTGGGAGAAGAGGTGGGGGGAGACACTCAAAATGAATGAGGTTGATTTTAGGATCCAAATTGGTAACCAAGTTTCACGGCAAGCGAGTTTACAGAAAAATGGGACGTGTCGCAAAGGATGTGAACCCTACCAGGATTATAATTTTTGATTTCCCACAAATTCTTCCACAAGAACTACTAAGACAGTTCTTTGATTAGTGAAATGTTTTTCAAATGAAATGAAATTAGCTCAGTTTCAAAAAATCTTGTTCGTGTTTGGAAAATGTTCAGTACACCGTAGAGTAAAAAAAATCTTCAAGCTCGTGTAATAATCTCGTGAGACTGAATTCTAATAACCCAAAAAAGAATTCTAATGCTAAAGAAGTCAAGTGATATATTTTTGAAATTTAAAAGGCATCATTAACTATTAACTTCATCCAAAAAACAAATAATTGTTTCTTATGCGAACTGTAGCCAGCTATCAAATTTGGACCACAAAATCAAACAATTATTGATGTCGGAGTTAAATGAAGGCAGAGGTAGGGCTTCAACAAGTCAATGCTCAACCACACGTATCAATGTTACCTGGTTGAAGACTACTTAAGGGGCCCCTTACTCAAGTACCATATTGAGCTGACATTGAGTCGTCTGACTTACTCTTGTTTCTGCCTCGGAAGATTTCAAAACTTGAATGTTTGAAGGAAGTGGAAAACTTGTGGTAAACTTTTCCCTTAAAAATCATCAAAATTTAATGCTGTTGGCACAATAAAGTTATGCACCAGAGAGGTGAACAAAGGCCAATGACGGCAATGGAAATTATTTCGGTGATTTTTACCTCTAAACACACTTCCTTTTTTAAAGCCTTTTGCAAATAAAAAATGCTGAGAAATTTCCTGGCAACCAAATTAATGAATTACTGCTTTTTCTTTTACTCCAATCCTTTTAATTTGAAGAGGTACGACAAACTTTATCTCGTATGTCCTTATATTCAGTGAAAGTTCTGCTAAAAAACATCATTTCTTAAGATCATAGTTTTAAATTTGATTCCCTAATTACGGACGTTACTCTATCTGGTGGCTTCACATTGATTCTCATTTGAGCCTTGTAGGAAAATGACATTCATGGATTAACAATATTGACTCTCAATCAATGCATTTCTTCATGGAACATAAAAATGCTTTTCATCTATATTCTAAAACGATTGTTCACACGACTACTTCCCGAATATACCAATTGTATTCTTCTCTTCAACATCACCGGCTCACCCAAGCTCGCTACCACAAGCACAAGACTCGAGATGAACTTGGACGGCCTGGAGCAGCTCAGGAAGCTGTCGCTGCGAGCAATACTGCAGGCTTCCTTAACAAGATCTGGTGGCGCTGGCGAGCAGATGAAGGCCGCGTCGCTGTTGCTGTCCACCGCTGCCGTGGCTCCAGGACGACCCGTGGACGGCATATTAAGCGGCCCTCACAAACGCTCTCCAGAACAAACCCAAAATTGCGTAGCTGCTATCTTCCTCGCGGACTTTTCTTTGCTGAGACAGACACAGGAATATTCAGGAGGTGTCTCGAGCGCGGCTTAGGAAATGTTGAGTGGACGCCGTTTGCGACGCACGCTTAGTTAGGCGGGTGCAGGGGCGATTCCTGGGGCCGACAGAGGGGCAAGGGTTGGGAGCGGGCAGGTGATGGGCACACAGCGGGTTAGGAGCGGGGACAAAATGAGGCAGGTGTTGGGTCAAATGGCATCAGTGATCCCTGAAATGTGGTCAAAGAGATCAGTATCAATACGCTCGAAGTTTCGTGCTGCCATCCCTGAATGTTGCTCTTTGCTTTCTATTCTCTCATTGTAAATTCATGATTTGTTCAGTGTAAACATGGAAAAGGATAACCATAGCCAAGCTTCTCATAGATCATGTCTTTGGCCCAATGATATCAATAAATCAGTACCAATCTGCACAGCTTTTCTCAAATAAACCCTTGTTGGATACTGCATTTTAAAATCGAGTTTGCTCTTTGATATTAACCATCTCAGTCTATCAGGATACTTTATATCAACATGGAATACTCATGGAGTCCTCGACCTGTAGATTAGGTCGTCAACTGAGGATGTATGAGACAGCATAATGCGTAATGCTTCTCAATGCTGTCTAGGACGGCCAAATATTTCATCACATATTCCTTGAAACTGACATGTCGTCATGTGTTGCTCTTAAATTCGTTGAAAATTGTGTAAGAAACTATTTTGTGAATTTCAAGGGCTTTCGTAAAGAAACATGATTATTAAAGAGATATTGTTCACTTAAGAAAATGTTTCAAAAATGTAAAGACCATTTGAGAAAGAAATCCTTAAGTTAAAATGATGATGATGACCTAAAAGATAAATATTTAGAGAATTAAAATTGTACCTTTTACGTTTTATTTTGTACTAGACAGAAACTTTTTGCAGTGCCTGTAGCAAAAGAAAAATTTAATACTGCAATAAAAACGAAACGAGTGAGCTAACAGAAAAATAAATGAACGCATATTGATTAGAGAACCAAATTTCAACATTCTCCGAATTAAGCTTATATTCCGTATTTCATTAAGAAAAAATTCAATCATTCAATGTCTTCAGTTTTGTTCTAGCTAGGTTTTAGCTCGGATTATTTAGTGATATGAGCTAACCTTAAAAAGCTGTTGAAAACTGGAATACTGAAGTGAATCAGAAAATTCATCTGGGATCGATGCTTCCAGCTCACGTGTGCTCACTGGAAGAGTTGTTCGGTGCAGTGGAATCCGCGCGTGCGATGCGCTATAGGAGCACAACTGAAGTATTTTGACGAGACTAGAAAATGTCACAGCTTTGAGTCAGAAAAAGGATCATGTAAAATGATGAGCTCACACTATGGAGAAAAAAACTTTAGTTACAATTTGCCTTTTGCTGCAATGAATTTCAATCATCGACCGTTCGATCGTTTACTCTTTATTGCTTAAGATAGTAGTCATAGTACGATGAGTTCCTTGCAAAAATTAAAATTGAAAAAAGTTAAACTTATTCTATATATTCTCGGCTGATTACTATGTTGATAATGACAAGAAATTGCTTTGCTTTATTTTATTTTGCTCATTCACTGAGCATTCATACACTCAACTCTCTATTACTTAGTCCTAATTACGTAGCTCTTTCTCGCAGCATTCCCAACTATCCGAAATTACTCGTAAGTTACCCATTTATCGGACCCAACATTGAGACTTTAATAAAATATTCATTTAGAACGTATCTTGTCCCACGATAAGGAAAAATTATCGACAATCTTGTAATTTGTTTTGATAGTCTATACTTGTTCTGAAATGTTTTCATTGGATTCAAATGGTAGTTTATGACAGCTTATTTCATATTGGAGACATATTTATTGAGTTGATTTCAAACTGGGCCAGAAAAGAATGTTCTCTGTTTAAATTGTTGGATCCTTTCGAGCACTGAGTTCACTAAATGTTTCAAAAGAACATTACTCATGAAATGCATTAACAATTCATGCTTCGTAATCTGTTCATATTATCCAGCGAACTAATTGAACCCAAAATTAAAAAAATTGCTGGCGCTAAGATAAGGCCAAGTGGGAGGGATTAGAAACTACGTATGAATTACATAACTTTAAGTGAGAGATAATTGTCTATTTGCATTGAGGGAAGAATGTTCAACAGAGTTAAAATACAGACAAAAAAAATTTAAAAAAAAAATTAATAGATTCCGTTTGCTAATTTTACAGCTCTGTGGCCAACGCCATCTGGAAGTTAATTAGTTGCAGTGGTTATGGTAGCAGTCGTAATTGTAGTGGCAGAGCATGTGGTAGTTTCCACGCAGTCAAAAAATGTAACTTTGAAGTAGAACTTAAATTTGCTTCCATTTCAGAGGACAAAGATGCTCCTGGTTGCCCTGCCCGTGAGGATGGAGCATCGACGTGCTTCTTCAAGTTGTCTCTGCTGTCTTGAGTTAGGTAGCGTAAGCTAACCGTGGATGAAACATAAATCTTTTCAAGGCATAAATTGAAACTTTCACTCTGGCAATGCATGCACTGCACACGGGGCATTATTTCATCGACTAAGACTGAGGTTACAGGAGTGTTTGTATCAGAATTGAATCAATTAACAACTCCACCCGTCTACCTGGTGAAACGGAGCGAATGTGACGTTAACTTTGCGAACAGTGTAATTAGGGCGTGCTAGCTAAATAAAAATAAATTTCCATATATATGCTACGTTAACAGCAAAAAATTTACTGCTGTCGTGTGACGGCGCGGAAATTTCAGCATAGAGAACCTCTCACAAAATATGAACAAAGGTCAATTTCTTGCACACACAATTACACGTAAATATTTCTTCAATCTGAGAAATTCTTTTATTTTCTGAAACAATGGAAAATAGTTTATTTATTGACATGATTTTTTTCAAGAACTTTCGTACATGTAGACAGGAAATTTTGGTCAACGCAACTCTCATGAGAAAATAAGAAGAGAGCTCACATCATTTCGATGATGTGGTAACGAAGGCACGTTAAGCCGCTAGATGTCTTGCAGAAATTTCCCTTTGTTTGCTTGGCATCTGAGGCGAGACTCGCTATTTGCTTGAGGCCGATATTTGGGCCATTTCGGGGTTACGACATGAGTGGTGGAGCCTTGGCAGTACTCCCTTCTCTTGAGAACACGGTTTGTGTGTCCACACCTTGGTGCTAACTCTGAGTTCTGCAGAGTGAGAGTTTACCAAGTGAAACGAACAAATGATTGGTGTGCGTTAAATCAAATGAAAAGTATTTCATCAAATATACGCTTTTACAGTGTGAAACTAATGATAATTGAAAACAGATTAAGTCCTTAATCTGTATCTTAATTTTTTTTTATCAATTAAAATTAAGAACCATGCAAGCGCAAATTAAATAAAGAATAACATTTCCAGTACTCGCAGAGAAAAATGGTATATTATAATCTGACAGACCAATCCACACGCTCGACAATGGAACATACGGTATGATTTATTCGACATTCGCGATTTTCAAATTGGTTTGATCGATGAGCTTATGAGAAATAGGTACACTGTACTGTAATAGTTACTTTAATTTGGTTTTAAGGAGGTCTGAATTGAACAACCGCGTGTGTAACAGAACATTGTGTTAATAAAGTACTTGTTGATGATGATTCCATAAGCTAATCCAAATTTTTGCTTCTACATTATGCTCTTGATCCTAATACTTAAGGTGTCGTGACGGAAGTATTGTATTTAAGACTTCATATTCCTGCTTTGTCTTGCCTCAGGGGATACAACTGTTGTATTTATGGAAATTAGCATGTTCTGGGCGAAAATTTAACGCCTCGAGCAGAGAATCAGGTACGAATTCTTCTCATTGAAATAGAATAGTTGCTACATTTTGATAACAATCATCTTTTTTCAGTTCACCGCTGTCTATTTGTCAGCATCCATTTATTTCTTCTGCAACTTTTATCTGGTTTCATCAACTTCCTTTTTAACTTATTGTTTTTATGTGCAGGGGATCTTGTATGGGAACACGCCTTGTGCATAGAATCCGCGTTCCTTTATCACCTAAGTAAATAGTGCTTACATCCTTCCTCCGTTCTGAACACCTTTTTTCGTAGTTAGAGAATTTTAAGCTAACTTATAATCAAATCTAATTTTTTCCTGCCTACCGAAAAACTGCACTTGCACCTCGGGAGACAGCAGCCGCACAGACGTCATCAGGTTGATAGTTATTTTATGTGTCTAAATTGAGATCACTGATTAGCCGAACAGTATTTATGTTAATAATTAACTACCCCTATTACAAAAGTTCATCAATATATCACCTTGTTTAATAATTTGTAGCTTGTTGCTTTCGTGCTTGCTTCCTTGGTGATATCTGAGTACTTCATAATGAACGTAAATTCTTTCTTATCTTTAGAATTCACTTAAAAGGACTGAAATTCAACCCGATGTTATCCTAACAGAAAAATAAAGGAATGAAAATGAGGAACGATGCACGTTTAAACTGTTCATTAAAAAGCACTTTTCACGAATGAATTAAATCTGCAACTTGAAAAGAAGCCATTTTCGAGTGTGGGGTACACTGTAGTACTGAAATTTGGCTCACTCACATTTTCTTCATGAAGCTGCTATTGAAGTTAACTTGAATAATTTGAAAGTTCATCATTAAAATAATTCTGTTGCGCATGCACACAGAAAAGAAATAAGTCAGACACGACAGCATGAATGCTCCATGCACGTGCTGGGTTGTTCACTGAGTGTAATGCGAGAATTTGGCTGAGTTTTAGAGGCTCATGATCCATGTAGTGCGAAAGCTCAGCAAGAAAGGAAGAAAACAGTGATCGTGAGAAAAATGGAGACAAAGATAGGAAGCTATAAAAAATGTCTCATTTGAACCACACTCACTATTGTTGCTTGGTTACGCA
>JACJUY010004295.1:29048-40799 GCA_014220935.1 Platorchestia sp. MABIK
TTTAGAGCGTTCAATGTTTGCAGTTCCTATAAGTTTCTACATGATGAGTTCACCTTTTTAAAAGAATTTTTTCGGAAGAATGGTTTTTCAACTCGACTTATAGATTCTCATATTGGTAAATTTTGGGAAAAAAGTTCAACAAACTGCCTTCTGTGGAATCAATCTGTGAGGACATTCGCTTTGTTTCGTTTCCGTATTTTGGTCCCCAGTCGGAAGAAATGAAGAAAGAAATTTTAGATTTGTTTGTCACTTACTTTCTGGGCATAAAATTTAAGGTGGTTTCAGTTAATAGTTTCAAAATAGGCTCATTTTTTCGTTTCAAGGACATTCTTCCTACCGCGATGCAGGCTTCCCTAATTTACAAATTTTGTTGTGCACGATGTGCATCTGAGTACGTCGGTTTGACGTCGCGTACTCTAGGCTGTAGGGTGGCCGAGCATCGAGGTAGGAGTTACCGCACCGGAAATATTTTAGCTAGTCCTTCACATTCAGCTATTAGGGATCATTCAGAGCATTGCAATAGCCCGTTTGACATCAGTAATTTTAAAATTCTAACAAGATCAAAATTTGCCTCCGATTAAAGGATTTTAGAGTCTCTCTTCATTTTAAGAGATAAGCCGATTTTAAACAACCAAATTAGTTCATTTCCGTTGTCAATAGTTAACAGGTAGTTTCTAAGGATAGTTTTTGTTTTGTTTGTTTCTTCAATTTATAAACTTTCTAATTCATTTCATGCTTTTTTCAGGTAAATTTGTTTTTTGCTGAAGATGAGCGAATGCTCGAAACGTTCAATTTTATTGTTTTACTTGCAATTTTTTATTCGAGTAAATGTTTTATACTGTATTTTTAGTTGTCTCCTTTTTACTTAAAATCAGGAAGCCTCCCGATAACTTTTTTGCACATGATTACTGAATGTCATGATAATGACAACTAATAGGGGATATTAGTTGTCAAAAGGGGGGTGATCCCAAAACTTGACATTCCGATTAAAGCACGCCATAACCACGTTCAGAATTGATCATATCCATGGAATAGATGTCCGAAGAAGCAGTGGCGAATATATTAAAATTAGGTCTCCCACGGAAGTTATCCCGTCGAGCTTGAGATGGTGTGAAGAAAGACTCTCGCGTCGAGAATTAGAAATCATATGACATCAGTAGGTCAATAAACCGACAATCGTCGATGCGTTCTGTGAAGATAATTTGAAAGAAGTGCACTGCTCAAATAGCTCCACTTCTGACGAAAAAGGCGTTGCTGCATGATTGTAAAAGATGAGCCCCTCTCAACGAAGAGGATGACTATATGGGTTGTATTCGATGGTTAGATAAAGCATAAATGGGTATGTTTGGTGACAATAACAAGGGGACTGTTGAGCTACAACCGAATACTATCCTACCAAAGGACGCCCGTCCCACCATGAAGCGTGGTGATGGGAGCATCAAGTCATCAGGTGGGAGCAGGCCTATGGCAACTTGACGTAATAAAAGGAATGGTTCATTTAACCAATTAATGTGAAATTTTGTCTGAACACCTCGTTCATTCCGTTCAGCGCTTCAAGTTGAAAAGGATTAAATGAGTGTTTTAGCAAAAAACAACCCTAAACATAAATGTATTGACTCACATTCACAATCTCCAGAGCCAAATCTATATGAAAATGCTTCTTAGTGTGCTTCGACACATTTTCCAGATTTCACAGCCTTCTGGCATCATCATGTGCCAGGAAATTTTGACAGCATCGTACATTGGGTTGTAGTCACCTTGGTTCTCCGCTAGTAGACGATCTGCAATATTGTTTCTCGAAGACTGTGACGCATTTTGCTTATGGTGAAGCACGGCGACGAAGGAAAGTTTGCTGCTCAAATTTTTATGCATTAGTAAACGGCCGTCTAGGACTATTTGCAGCATGGCAAGCTGATGAGGACGGCGACAGCAATGTTAAAGAATCGTCCTCGTGCGTTGCACTTCGAAGTAATTCAATGACCCCTTAGTTGCATAGATATTTATTCTTTCGAATTAAGGTTTTGATTACAATCCGCTGGTGACTGGTTTCAAACAAATTTCAACTCTATGAACTAGCCCCGTGAAGTTTTGATGCATGGTTGTCACACTGACTGCAAGCCGCAGCTGTTGGCGACAAGCCGGCCAGTTGGGCTACATTTTGAGGTAACAGCAAAATTTCTACTCTGCATGTATCTTCTTGTTTGAAAATATCACAAGAGAAAAGCCCGCCCCGAGATCAAGGCAATTTTTTTTTTTAATTATTCAAAGTTATTCATGACCCTTGGGCCTAATTTCTTTTATGTATAAAAACCATGGACGGAAAATTCTGTTGAATTTGAGTTAAACGAAAAAGAAAATGTTTGATATCACTAATAGTAACTTGTGTAGTTATAGTTGACAAATCAATGTTACTTGAGAGCATTAGGTTTTAAATATCATTTTATCACTAACCTCAATGAGACAAAAAATGCATATCAACAAAATATCATATTTTGCTATTTCACCAATCAAAAAACAATTTTCACCCTAAGTGATTGTTATTTCCGTATGTACCAGAGATAATTTCAAATTATAAAGCCAGTTATAATGAATGAGGACTGTGAGCATTGACCGTAACATCTTTTTCTTAGAGAATAAAAACCAAGATTTATATTTAACATATGAAACGAAAAGGCTTATCCCAACGTTGAAAAAACAAAAACTGCAGTTTATGATTTGATAAATGAACATCGATAACGCCTGCCCTGGCTATTACAATTTACGATATCAAATTCGAACTGTATCAAATGTGGCACAACAGAAAATTGTAAAATCCAAACCGTTTCCCTCAGTTACGAACGTCTTTCCAAGCATGTCAATTGTCCAATCAATGCAATTACAACTCGCAAAAAAGAAATAGCTAATAATGGTTGTATTTATTATTCATTTCCTTTTCAGTACCCACTGAACAATGCATCTAATAATTATATCCTCGAATAATAAGTAACCTTCTCGAACTGGTTTATCCAGTTTCATTGGCATTGAATTACCACGCGAGCATAAAATTACTGGAAGCAACTAAAATCCCAAATTAAGGCCTGCAGATTAAGACCTCGACGCTCAACCAAATAGCGCCCACCGTGCTTTCTAAAGCTAGGACATTTAAAAATTACTCATATCCTGCTATTACTTTTGATGCTACGTTGCAAAGTTCCCAACCCCATTGAATTTTATGAGTCATAATTTAAGAAAAACTATCGTGATATCTCGTTTTCAAAAGAAATAACTTGGTCGTTATGGAAATAAATTTTGACTTGAGACGCCGTGGGTCCTTACTGGTTCCTCGAACCGTTACGCCAGAAACTCTTATCGACTTATTAAGCTTCCTAATTCCATAGATCCGTAAAAAAACATGGTATAATGCAGTACAGCACGGCACAGCACCGCACAGCAAAGCACAGAGCGGGATGGCACGGCATGGCACAGCACGGCGTGGCATTTTAACTATTGCACATATTTTGGTGCTGATACCGTTCACAGGGTACCACGATGGTACGGTGCACAGGGTACCACGATGGTACGGTGCACAGGGTACCACGATGAGGACAATTCTTTAGAAAAATGTAATGTTGAGCTCTGAATGAACTCACGCAACTTCCCACATCGACGCATTTCATTTTAGAAAGAAGTGCGTAAGATTAATGTGTAGGCGTTTTCCTTCTGGTAGGAAAAATTTAACTTGTTTCTTCCCTTTTTGTCTGACTTTCGCTTTGAGTATAAAAAATTGGCTTCTTTCTTTTTTCATGATTGTCTTCGAGGGGTTATCTTCCCTTTAAAGCAGACTTGGTAGGCTGGTATTTTTTCTCCAAACGTCTTCTACAACTTTCGTCCCAGTGTATGAGCATGCAAATTCAAGAAATTATACCATGAAATTTGTTACAATACCAATTTGAAAACACATTCGTAAAAGCTGTTTGATAACTTACTTCAATAAATCAACGTTATGGATGGACGGCGCTGTGTACATAGGCCTAAATTTCTGTTTAAGCACGTTACTTATATATCCTAGGCACTCATTCAGAAAAAATTGTCTTTCTTATTAATGCACTGACGAGACTCACCTCATCCTTCAACGTAAGCTTGAACTAATATTGTTTTATTTAATCTTCCTCCACCGAAAGAAGCATCAAGCGTTAGCAAGTTCCTCGATCCATACACGAGAACGTTTAGAGTTGCATTAAAATGTTGATTTTATGTTAGTGTATAGTTACTGTATGCTGATGCCGTGCTGTGGCCACGCTGCGCGTGATAGGGATCATGAGTGCAGAGTGTGGGCATGACTTGGCTAATTTAAGCGATTGTGCGAGTCCGACAGTTTTGTGTTGTGAATTGTGTTCTCTGGAACTGTAGTATTCTAAGTCGCTGTCTTTGTGAGCAAAGTTTCTGATCAAGCAAGTCGCGGGACTCGAGGGCTGTTGAACGAGGCACTGTGCTGAGCCGTCGCCACGCTTCCAAACTTCTATTGTAAACTTGTGAAGCTATTGTTATGAGTACTAAATTTTTTTCACTTGTTTGGCAACTCAAAATGGCTTGACGTGATTAGTTTGTTCAGATATATTTGTCGTTTGCCCAATGTTGCTGCTCGTATTATCTAGAGTTTTTACGAGATATCTTTTTAGTGCTCGTCATAGCCATGTGGCTTTAGGACCTGCCTCCGTGACGGCAACGAGGGTTCGAGTCCCGGCGCTGGTGGCGATTTTCTCCGTTGGGTATAGGAGAAAAAATTCTAAGCACAATGCCCCACTCTACCCAGGTGTCTGAAATGGGTACCGGCCTTAACCGGGGGAAAGCGTCATGGCGTCCTGGTGTTAGTTGTAAGGCATTTGAAAAACCAATGTACAAGGTGATATGTATCAGGCTTGAATTGGAAATAAAGCATCCGCAGATGCCGATGTTTGTTTATGTTTGTTAAACACTTATGGCAAAAACATAAGAGGAAATAACGAGCTCTACAATATCTATCGAAAATTTAATTGATATTATGGTATTTAAAGAGAAGAAATACGTGAATCTTTTGTGGTTATCCCCCACGAATAAATGGCGGTGCTCACAAAAACCTCAGCCTTCTCAGTGTGTTTGTGTAATATTTGCTACTAAACCATTTACCAGCCACGCTTTACAACCAGATCGTTTTCGCAGTATTTTCAGTAGGCGATGCAGTACTGAAATGAGCTAACATGCGCTGGAGGTTCTTTTTGAGGGTAATATTCTCATTAATTTTCAAAATAATTGATTTTGAATTTATAAAACTATATCAATTGATATGTTATGATTAATTTTCTAATGTAACGCCTTTTAGAAAGTGCTGGAAGTGTCATTTAGCCAATGCAACATTTTATTTCTCTCGTGACAACAAGACAACGTGGGACAAATCAACAACGTTAAGAGAAGCAACAGTAGCAAAATACATGCGTGGAAAATTCTCTAGAACAGAAGTGACTACAAAATTTGTCATCGTAATTTCCGTGCTTGGATTTCACATCAAATAGTCCTTCGTTCAAAAATCTCCCAATCGACTAATCAGATCCGGTGTTATAGAACCATCAATACTTGTTTTTCTTCCGCAAGGCCATTTCAATTTATTTTAGGAAATTCCCTCATGACCCTTTCGTTTCAAGATGGATCAGAGCTGTTAGGTCGGGCGAGGCAGGAGGCCAAGTCATGAGATGTTCTCTTATGATGGTCATAGTATTCAGAAGTGAATTGGTCCCCCAGAGTCAATGTGATGTAGCGTTAATTATTAATTATTATACATAAATATCAATTGACGTGTGTGTGTGTGACAGGTCGTCTAACCTTAGTGGCAAGTGTTCATCCAGAAACCAAACGTAAATTTTACTGGTAATCTAAATGTCTTTTGGCGCTCGAAATGGTCCTCCAGTTCGTTGCCAATGATCCTTGCCCAAAACATCACTCTAGTATCACCTTGATGATGCCGAAAGCGACTGTGACGTGAGCATGGTAGACCATGGACAAGAGGCTGGATGAAGTATTCACGCTTTTATCCATCGGCCTGATCTTCTACTCGGATCCTCACATCTTCCCTAGGGAGCGCTATACAACAGTTGTTTCTGCCAGAAGGGCGTATCATTCACACAACGCTCATTTAAATTAGCGTATATTTTAGTGGGCAGTGGTCCACCCAATGAACTCAGTGACAGGAAAGAATAACAATATACCCACGAATGTTAGCGAATCACAGCCTCTCATAAGGCTTCATCGATTTGTTCATCATTAGGGATTTTGAAAATACACATGTTGTCTTTGAAACAAAGTTCCAAAGACATTTTGAATAGATTCTTCTTGAACCTGATGAAATAATGTCTATAATTTTCACTACCAAAATGATAGGACATAAAGTTGAGTTAACCATGAAATAATTATTATATCGTAGATTATGGATTTCATTTGTAAATAAAAAACAGTGGTCGAGTACACTTTATTTCAGGTCTTAAAGCAAGTCTACTAAGTACTTAGAGAACAGATAATGAATAGTACTTCGCATCGGTTGAGAAAATAGGTCTAAGTAGAACCCTTCCTAAATGAACCTCAGAAACCTTGTACTTACCTAATTTAGATCCAATGACTTGTGATAATTTTCTGAGATACTCGTTCATTACATCACTACAAAATGAACTCTCGATAAAACGGTGCACTCTGTTCACACACGTAAGAACTAATGTAATCCACTCACAGTCCATAAAATAAATCAAAAGGTATCTGCGAAAATTTGCTTCAGCTTCTTAGCATAATGAGTCCATCTGAAAATACATGAACAATCCCTTTTTCTGGCTGTGTTACGCCTATAATTCTCAATGGAACGACTGAATTTTTAAAGATCAAAGTATTCCACCATGATGAATTAACAAATACGATGAGGACGAGTTAAAAAAAGAGAGCGCGATTTATTTTCATGTAGAACGTAAAATATTTACCCAATTGAAAATTCTTTATTCATACATTAATTAGATAGATCCAAAAATAAACGTTCAAATGACAAGAAATGAGAACGTTAATTTAAAAAAAATTCACACCGAATGAAAGGAGTTCACTTTCTTTTACCGACAAAATGAATGAGAAAAAATTTTAAATCACCTTTTTATTGAAGAGAGAACGTGCGTGAGAACTCCAATTTGAGTAAGTTCAGTTCTCAGCACGCGTTAAGTAGCTCTGTTCTTTCTCAAATTAGTTGTTTCGCACATTGTAATACGCAAAGTGATTGTGACCCAACCTTGAGGTAATTCTTCGGAGATCGTGGAGCAGCCTAATCTGCATTGACGAAGATCGTCGAGCAGCTGCAATGCTGTTAGATGTGGCGGTTAAACTCCCGAGGAGAGTTTAAAATGAAGGAAATGAGAGATAAGCCATTGACTTTACAAACTATGAAGAAAGTCTAAGTCCAATGACCAATTTTTGCGTATAAAATCCTCTCTCACAATTTCTAAATAACTGCAACTTGTTATGCCCATATCTGTCAATTACGATTTCACAAATAGATATACGTTTTGAAAACGCGGGTCTTAAGGACTTCCAACTATTCGAAGAAAAAATAAAAAAATCCAAACTTCTTTTCTAGAAAAACGATGCCAAAACAAGAGTGTTTTTTTTATGATGAATATTAAAAGGAGAATCTGTTTCTAATAAACACTGTAAAATCTAGAGCTTTAGAGCATTATCTATGCTCATTTTTAGGAGCTGAGCTATAGAAAAAAATTATTTAAAATGACTATAGAGGAAAAATACTATCCTGTGATAGTTATATTGTAGAGAAAGAAAAGGCAAGAATTAATATGCAGTACTTTTCTAACTGCGCAAGTTTTCAACAAAAATGCCAAGGGAAGTTGTTCCTCAACCGACAGCGGATCCTGAGCACTAGGCTACCTTGCCACTAACACGTACATCGCAAAAATGCGTCGCATTTCTGTAATGATACTTCCAATATAATTGAAAATTCGACGTTCAAGATCTGTTCGTTTTCACCTTTTACTGGCAAATGACCAGGAAAGACTGAACAGTGTTCGTTTTTTTTCAATATTATTTGCATAGATTCCAAATTTTTCGTGTGAAAGTTCCCAAAAAGTATTTTCTAGGAACTGAGAGACATTTATCTACATACACCTTAAATACCTTTAAAACATGCTTTCGAACATTAAATTCATGAATTATTTAAAAAGACGCTCGTTCAATTTCAGGCATCTCGAGTACGTTGCAAATTTGGTGCGTGCTCGCTGGAAGAGCGCTTCCTCAGCACAGGCAATTGGCGCATGAAGTACGCTAATGGGAGGCGCTCGCCGCCAGGTGGCGCACGTGCCGCTATTCTCAGGACCATCTCGGAGGCGGGGAGCAGGCGGGCTGGTTGAGCCCTGACACCTCATTTCGCTCCTAAATACCTCGCCTGCCTCCGCGCAATGTATTCACCAACAGAAATGAACGCGCGCTGGCTAGTTCTACAAGCGACTTGCGAAGTTATTTCTTAATTTTGCTAGTAGGTTCCTAATAAAATTGAAATAGGGTTTTATATTATTTCTTTTTATCAATGGCAGATACAATGCTTTGAGTTCACTCGTTTTGTTTACACGTTCAAAGTAGGAAAATGTTATCTTATTAAAATGTGTCCAATTTATCTCGCTATTTTCTATGAGGTCAAGCGCTTGCGGAAACAGTTTTATTGAATTACAGAGTTGTAAATGATAGCGAAGAAGAAGAACGAATTTAAAAGATACGTTATTCGAACGGAACACATCATCTGAGTTACCTTGTACGGAATGTTTTGAGCTGTTTGTGACTTGATGGTTTGAACAGAATAAAGATATTATTGATAAAGATTACCTAATAAAATGATGCTGATAAAATGTAAACCAGTTCTTCAGTTTCCGTTTTGTCTGCATTTCAGTTCCTAAATACACAAATGGTTTTATATCCCTAGCCTTTGATCCCTCTCGTAAGCCACGAACAATACTTTTTGGTCCACTTGTGGCGTAGTATTATCAACGCTTTCTGTATTTTTCAATTAATATAATTTAATAGTTTATTATAATTAAATGAACTCTAACAAAAAATTTAAACAGCGTGTCACGCATATTTCAAAGCCAGTTTTCCAGAATATTTTTAGAACAAAATACGGATCGAAGTGAGCTTTAATGAAAAGAAAGTACCTACTAGGAAAAATGATCCCTAGAATTTTTAATACGATTTATACAGCATATAGGGTGACCGGCAGGTTGTTGAAAAACTTTACCATAAGGTTGGGACCATTGAAATAAACACTTTTCATTCAAAAACCGCGTCGTCAAAAATGATTCGTTAAAGAATTACGAGGACCTGAAATTTTCACACGGCTACCAGGTTACCAAAGTCGCCTAAAATGCCACCCTAGCTTTCCATTGCCGGGTAAATTTGAAGAGTTTAGTGCGTGAAACACCTATTTATTCCGGAGACGATCTCATTTGTTGAATTATTGTCGAAGCCTCAGCAAGGATTTCTGAAGCTCCCGTTGTCTTCAATTGTGTCCGGCAGTCATTGCAACGGCGTTTGAACTCCTGCATCGCAACAGATGGGCCTCACGTTAACATCTTTTCTAATTACCAAACCAAACTTAAAATTTATTTCTAATGGTCATATTAGTTAAAGCTATTATTATTTTTCTTGTGTTCATAGTAAAAATGTTTTTCTAATTTCTACTCTTCATTTCCCGGCCATTCTGAAAGTATGAATTTTTCTCTAAAACGTTTCAAGTTTCAAGTCTTCATAACTCTTTAGCGAAACATTTCCGGCGTCACAGTTATAGAGTAAAAAATATTTATTTCAGCAGTCCAAACATTGCGTTAACGCTTGTTCAACAACGGACCGGTCATCCTGTGTACTGGTATCTGAAGTTATATCAAAAAGCGTGTTATGCTTCGCTTTCGTTTGCCTCATACAGTAACGCAGGTATCCACGGTCCTGCAGTGTCCTTGTAGTGAACTTAGCCTGAGAAATAAAACGGGATGCAGGGATAGTTAAATTTCATGTTAAGAAACCCACCACCGAAGATAGCAAAGATAAAGGGAAGAGAAGAAACACAACTTAGAAAGTACGTAGGCAGGTAACAAGTCATTCAGGAGTAACCAGTGCTACAATATTTGAAGGTGCTGTGCCTGGACTTTTAACAAGAAATAACTGATTCAAGGTTCTCTAAAAGATGGCAGAGAGTGTGAATCCTATCGCCTGACCCATCCTGAACTCATCCACAAAGAAAAATGTATCGCTTGGGCAAAAAAATGCATGAAAACAAATGTTCGCAAATGTTCGCAAATGTTCGCAACGTCTTTTTCACGGATGATGCCCGAGCTTTTATGGATAGTCCCGATGTCCTTAAATTTTTCTTGAAATAGACCGATTTTCGTTAATTACCGATTATCTTCTTTCATTTCACAACTGTCTTTTAAACAACACCTGCTATTTACTCTAACGTCTGCAACTTGTATCTTGTTCCAGAAACTTCTCTCAATCTTGCTATTCCTTGGCGCCTAGAACCTTGCTCGGGAACACACTTGTGTATAGATTCCTCCATTTCCTAGCTGCATCCCATTCTGGACAGTACCTTCATCTTCTCTCTGATAAGATCATTTTCTTTGTGGTCATATGGGCTCAAATTCACCTATAATCCAATCAAATCTGTAAACCGTATGTTCTTATTGTTCAGATCCGAATTGTTAGAATATGGCAGTATACTACACCCGTCCATTTTCTACACACGTGTAGCTGAAAAAATTGATTGTTTATTATTTTAGCTGCAGATGTCACCAAAAATGAACAATATTTCTCAACTGGTCTTTACAGCAAACTTTCATTTAGTGTTCTCGGGGATCGAATTCGATACTGTGATATCATTTGCGTGTAAAGTCAGTTAGTCAACTAATTTTAAAAATTTCCAAAATGTGTTCCAGCTATCTATTTTTTTTATTCAGATACTACCTATAAAGTTTTTTAATCAAAATAGAGACCCGCATAACCTTGTGTGTAATGTACTGAAAATGAAAGTTTAGAGGATATATCATAGCCGTCCTACTCTGTCGCTCGTAAAATTTTTTCTTTTTTTCCAGCTTATACTAGCTTGAAGTTAAATGATATTATATAAAAAAGGTTATAGATCATTAAAGAATAGTATCCACACTTAGATGTTATAATTATTTATTGTAACAACTTCAACGTAGGAAGACTATTTAGAGGACAGAATCACATCCCTTCCATGACGCTCATTCATGCGATGTATCGGTACCGGTGCAGCCGGTTACCCTGTGTCACCTGCGGCACTGACACTCTTGCATTCAGTCCACTTCACGGTCTCATAAGACATCACTTTGCGCACCCTGTGGGCCAGACTGATTTCAAAGAAATTAACTCCGTGCAGCCCTGATGCTTCAAGATCGTTTCAAAGTACATTAATTTACCCAAGAAAGATAACTCTCAATAGTCGTGTTACGAGTGAATCCTCGAGCATTTTAAGTTAGGTCATTAGTTTTCGTCGCAATCTGTCTATGTAGTCTAGAGAAAATGTTGATTAGCCATTCGGCCGCCGTACGTGCTCTCTCCATAGTAAGTAACAATAAAAATTCTAGTTTGGTTGTTGCTATTTTTCACACACTGCTATACTTTCATTTTATTTAAATTCCACTATACGTTAACCTTTCGATTTAAAGAACAACATATGTTTGTCAGAGTTCTTCTAAT
>JACJUY010004295.1:40910-68807 GCA_014220935.1 Platorchestia sp. MABIK
AAGACCTCAAAATGTTGAACACTCTGCGCTACGCACAACGTGAAACTCTTGCTCTAAAACCGAACAACATAGCTCGTCAGAGTATGCTCCATTACAAGATGAACCAGAAAAACACTTAACACAATTTGCGCGCCATTTAAAAACACTTTCCAATGGGCTGATTCGTACCTAACTCACACTTATATCACTGTTCAATTTCTCAACACCAAAAATAGATTTCTAGCTCTTCTGTGATGTCTCGATGGCACTGATGTGATGCCGTCTCCATTTGGTGCTTAACGGAGTCACCCCAAGCTCCTCCGTTGCGTCGGCCCATTTTTGACGGCTGCCGATGTTGGTTGCACTGCCCTCGCTGGTGTTGGCAATTCTTTGCGAGGCGCTCAATGCACACTGTCTGTCCGCTCCATGCTGCCCGTTGAAATTTTGAAATCTTGCAGAGGCTGTCGGTGTGCGATTAGCGCAGGCGGAGTCTGTGCTCTTCGTTGCCTGGCGTCTGATTGGTCTCGATGGTCGTCGATCGTTAGTGGTGCTGCTTTTGCTGTCGCAGAGTCATGGCAATGGTTGTTTAACGTTGCTCGCATTCACGGTAGCTTGCCTTTTTCTGGCCTCCTCACGGGGAAGGTCGGCAGGAGCACCGGCCCTCCCCGCTCAGACACTTCTCTCGCACCAGTTTTCCTTCCAAGACCCCGATTCTTCCTTTCGCACCCTTATATGTGCGTTGCTCGGATCCTTCTCGAACGTTCACGAATGTTCGCAGTTATGAAGACAGCGTTCTAATCCTGATTGGTGGAATTCTCGCTTGTTCTGAAGTCTCGAAATCTCATTGGTGCGCTCTCAGGCACACCCACTCGCCTGATGCCTTCCCTAGCCCTCATTGGCTTACGGGATGCGGGCTTGTGTTTCGGCTAGCCCTCGCATTCTTCTAGGCTCGTTCTCACGCCTACGCGCACCGGCTTAACGGTCTGACATTCCAAAGATCTGTCGCAGCTTTTACCTCAAACTAGCCTAGCAACACATTGCATTATGCAACACATTGCATTATCATAAGATATAAGATATTTCACTACAATATGATGCTCGGAAGCTCTAGAGACAAGTTAAAAAAACGAAAAATTCTAACCTAGTTTGTTTTTCCCACTTGTAATATATTACCAAAAACAAAAATTAAGAGGGTTCAGAGTAACATACGTGTATACTTAAGTACTTGAGCAGAATTCGTAGCTTTCACACAGGAATAATCTGGTGTTTCTTGCATGCATTAACTGTGTGTGCTAGTCAAAGTAAAATGAATGAAATTTATGTAATATATTAAAAAGGAAATCAATTTCGTTCAGATAGATTATAACGTCTTATTTAAATAGGCCTTGCTTGAAAAAGAACGGCTTAGCCATGTAGGTCATTTTCAACACCTGGTAAAACACAAAAAACTCCGAATCGAAATTTAACAAATTATAAACAAAATATCACAATGGGGAGAAAGTGTAATAAATGAATAAAGATGATCAAGAACACAAACCCAATTCAAAGGGTAAGACTGATTTAACTTCATTTTAATTAAAATTACCTTCTAAAAAAATGATCAATGAGTCGAAGGTAAGATCAATGGGACCCGATATGGAAGAAATGTCTTCAATATGATCAACCCGGCTTCGGAGTTTGCACTTCTCTGCATGAGAGCGGGCGCCGAATTGCCAAGGTGTGGAAAGTCTTTGGTTAGTTCGTAAAATCTAACCGACACGCTCAGAGACGAGCGCTAAATACATTTGGTGTACTTAGATACCAAATACAGAACACGTCGTTCAAAAAATGAAAAGTATTTTTCAGATGCGTTTAAATTCCAAATACACAAAATATACTTAAATAATTCAGCAAATGCATCTTTCGTGAATTTTAAAATTATTTATTCATAAACCAAGTGCCTCTAAAATTGAGTATGTTTAGGGTGTCTGTAAGGTAAAATATATTCCGAGTAAAAAGTTCTGTGCCGCACAATCTATGTACGTTGTGCTGTCGACAAGTCTGTCCTATGGGAAGTTAGCTTCACAATAATTTTAGCCCAGATCTAAATTTTCTGCTGCAGTAACATATACTATACTAGAAAATTAGTAACTAATGATTTATGGATATTTGATTCGACATGTGAAGACTGAGGGACACAGTGAACAGAGAAATGAAAGAAGCATAGAAAGTATTTGTTGAGTAATAATTATTGTAGATATCGGTAAATTTGGTTTTTGGTTTTTGTTTAGGGAAACACAGAAGAAATAGAAGGAAATATTCCAAATGCGGGTAGAGATATTTTTCAAGACGTGAATTATATCAAAACTTCAAAGCTTTCATGTATATTACTAATCTCCAATACCTGGAATATTATAGAGACAAATTTGCGTATATTACAATGGGAAAACCTGAAATAATTACAAAATATTTATACGGTGCGCAGTTATTCTCTCCTTTCTGCAGGAATTTGGCAATGATTATGAACGAGCAACCGTAGCACGTATTTTTTTTTAAATTTTACACGGCTTTCGTGTACTTGTAATTTTCTTACATTTATAAAGAAACTTTGTTTGACAGGACCTTTACTAACTTGCTTTTTTGTCAATGCATATGTAGAGAATGAAGTAAATGATATATATTCTGAATATTCAATTGAAGTTCAAAAGATTACCTCCAAATATATTGGCCCATTGCACGTATATTTTAGTCTTGAGAGTGAAATTTCAATAATCAATTTCTGGTCATTCATTTCGCCTATTAATTGCGCGAATTCATAGTCCCAAAGGCAATAAAAATTACTTATGAGCAATCATGAGTTTCATTTTCTCTGCTCAACTTCTGATGCTATTTGTCGAATTTATCAATAAAATTTTGAACAGGATATTCCAAGCATGAAATGAAATCGTGCATCTAAATTCGACCCATCGATCTCAATAGTTACTGCCGAAACGCAACCGTAAGACTGGCCTACTATATGGACGTAAATTATTCTTTGCTCTAATTTTCAGATACGTAGCCTGTTTCCACTTGGCGACGTGAATCTGTGCGTAAATTACATTATCCCTTTAGTCAAAAAGAGTTGAAGCTGTATGTAGAGAGTTATGGGGGGCAAATTTTATTGGAGCCGTTTCAGTTACTTTATATTTATTTGAACCTTTTTTCTTTAAAGGCAGGTTGGTCTTGGAAATGCGACAGATGTTACGGATTTTCTTCACTTCATGTTATTTATTTCCTAAGTCAGTATCATAACTTCCATTGGCCAGTATCATTTCGTTTATTGGTTTCGTCCATGCTTTTTAAAGTTCCCCCTCGGACACAAAACTTAACTCGAGGTGCAGACTTTAACAGAGGTAGCAGAGTCAATCCGCGAGTTATACGACCTCATCTTATGCGAATCTCAACTTATACGGCTAAAAATTAGTCTCAGTAGCTTAAATAATGCAATGCTGTATTCAAGATGTGAAAAAATTTGAATAACTGAAATTAATTTTCATCCATCTAAGCAGAGCTTCGCTTGAGATGACATCGAATAACTCAAAAAGTAATTTTACTAGCATCTCATGTTCCAAAACTTAAAAGATTCGGACAACGAACATCAGTCTATTTTTTAACACTGCTGCAGGGACAGATGAGCAGATTTGATTTGTTTAGAATACCGTCTCTCTGAATACTGTGCGTAGTATTAACCAAATAATATCATGATTTTACAGTTCGACGAGGACTCCATTATTTTCTGCACTACTGAGAGCTGCATAAGAACTCCACCTCATGTATTGTTATCCTGAAACCATGCATAGTTCTACTAAGATGTAGAAATGTCATTAACAATGATTTGAGATTCTAATTCAGTATCATTCTTCGGGAAAACGTTGAAGTAATAGTTGTTTTTCAAGCCACAGTCGAACTTAAAATCAGGTAGGTACAAACAATTTCTTCCAAAAAATCGAAGAACCTTCTTCTAGCTGTAAACTATTTCGATGAAGCGAGGGCTTTGATTGTGTCTGGATGATCAAACCCGAGTTAGGACTCTGAACTGATCGTCCTGAGCCGTCCACTGTAGCTCCGAAACTCATTTTGGGTTTGCGTCCAAACTGCAGGAGTTTTGACACCCAATCGCTTAACTCGAAGTTTATGGGAGGACTACTGGGCCAAACAATGCGGGGACTGACGGCAGGTACAGGACCGCCAGCGCGGGTCTGCATGAAACACGCAGCGTTCTGCTCCTGTTGACAACTCAGCGTGTGTTCCGCTGCCGAGTGTTCCTTCGGCGATATTTACATCGTCCAATTGACAGTAACTCAAAGCAACGCATTTGGACCTTCTAGGTATTAAACTAAAATTATATTCCAGAACTTTTGAGTATTGTACTCAAGAGGAAGACAGAAGTAGGAAAAGAAATTACAGTAGTTGAACAATATTACTGAAAGGTTGTTCGGAAAACATTTTACTTGCCTAAGTGAAATATGCGAGGACTCAAAATGTTGGCAAGGTAAGCATTCATTGTATTCATGAATTCTGTAAGCCCACACCAATCGAAATACAGCTATTTATTTAAAATTAACTCATTGAAACGCTTGACTCCCTCGGAAAATGAGCTAGAAACGTCGAAAAAAAAAAGAAGCAGCATTATACGGTCTTATCGTAATGACATTCGTTTGAATTTGTTGCAACGATTAAAACTAAAACATATAAATCTTTCACAGAAACTAGATGTTGGTGAATTTCAAAAAGTCAGTTCGATCACGCCTTGAGAACAATAAAATGTAAGGTCTTGTTTTCATTTTCTAAGCCCGTCCAAGAAAAATGAAGCAGTGAAAAGAGCACGGCAAAATACTATTCACCATCAATTTTGATGTTTAGGGAGCACAGAATTGGAAGACTCACCTTTAACGTTTTCACAACCTTGATTGAAATGAAATTAATTTCATGAATAATGAGCAACTCGCAATAAATTTACTATGTTTAATAATGCACAACCGCACTATGTTAATTATAATTTTTGCAGGAATTCATCGTAAAATTGTGCTTGTACCCTCTAATTTACGCCCCTTATGTCGAAGAACTGACAGGGAGCGTGGCGCATAAAGCAGAGGCGCATGAAGAGCACCGGTGATGAATGAGGAACTTCTCACATTATCCTAAACCGCGGCTCCTCTGCGCCGCAAGGGAAGTTTCTGTTCACACTTCGTGACGTCCAAAGAGCGTCTTCGAAGGCCCTTAGCGACAAAGGCAAGAAAAATCTATTCTTTGCTCGTCTCTTCGGAGAACAAAAAACTGGCATGGTCCATTTTGATTCTTTGTTTTATTGCTTTTCAATCTCAGTGAGAGAATTTTCCTTGCGTCGGCGACAGCTATACGAATTTGAGAAGTATTAACCGTTGCTTACAAAAGTTTCGCTAGCAGAGTATAGAAGGTGTACCTGACATGATAATCAAGTTCAATAGGAAACATCATTGCTATTTTCAAACATCACAATTTATCTTGATGACACAAGTGTTAGAAATACTTTCTTAATCCTTTTTTATTTGCTATTCATCGTATTTTGCAAAAGATTACTGAAAAGTTATTTATTTAGTTAATAAAGTACAAGGAACTGAACTCCTGCGTTAGGCGATGCATGACTTGACAACAGCGACATAGTTAATGTTGATAATAGTAGACATTGTAGCGTCAGACATAGGCTGTCAGAACAATTTTCATTCATTTCTTTAAACGCTGTTCAATTATGTCACCTGCTATCGTTCCATAAAAATCTTATCCAACCTTTTGCCGAAACCCAACCACACCCAAAATTAATGACCCTTAATTGCCTCAAACTTAATGAAAAAATTTGCTCAAGCATCAATCCGTTATTACAAATATAAATCAGTACTTATTGAGATTCGAAAAATCTTCAGTAAATATTAAAGATAGACTTCTGTCCAAAATACCGCTTTCAGCACTCAGTTATCGTAAAATTTATCCACCCGTTAATGGTGTGCCAAAGATTATTTCTTTTACAGAATGGAAAAGCCCTCCGGAGCCTGAGGCGCGTCTGATCGCTATGCCTCCCCAGTGCCGCCACGGGGAAGCACACCGCCACTGGGTAAACTTCCTCGGTCAATAATCATAAAGGTTAACGGGAGCTGAACTTCCCTCTCAACTTACACGAGAATTCTTTTGTATGGAGAGGTGCTGAACAACACTATAAGCTTCGACCATCCCAGTAAAAACGAATGTCGTTACAATTCGAAGCGACGTTACCAGGGACTTGGAGATTCGTTCAAACAACCGTGAATGAAATGAATCGGCGTAAAAATGAAATGATTAAATTTGAGGGAAAATCTTCAGTTATTTTCTCATAATTATAGAATAGGTTATAGATGTTGTCATTGTTTCACGTATTTTTCCAGTGAATTATCAGGAAAATAATCTTCATCTTCTTTCTGTCCTGATTCCGCTCATGTACTTGTTTCTTGGTGATTTTAGACGCTTGATATTAGGTGAAACGGGAATCAAGTCAGTGGAATGCCGTTTCGAGACAACTCATTTTTCTTTAAAATTCTAGGGTGTTATCTGAAAAAATGGACTTCCAGATTTGAAATTAGACTCACATGAAGTCTCTTAAAATTCTCTTGACGATTTACGCAAAAAAAATATATTTTTCGTCTAAGCGGCATGTAAATAACTACGTTTTCCTAAATACTACGTATTCAGTTGATTTTTTCGATTACGTACCAGTTTGTGCTCGTCCTACCTTTTCTGATCTTCCACGTACACACTTTAAATTACTCTCAAATGAAAGGCAGTAAAATATCGAAGGCGCCATCATGGTAGTAAAAATTCCCATTTCATCCATGCGCTAGAGTAAACTAGCCTTTACTTACATAGTACTCCGTATTCATCGACTTGTAATACTCTAAAAATTTCTGAAAAATGCGCTGGTTGGCGGGTGGTTTCAGCAGTGTTCTAAAAACAGCACTCCTGTACTCAAGTCTTCAAATAGTGAAAGGCATGCTTTGCTCATTCACTTTTGCACCTTCTTGCCAGTAAAATATTGGCTTCATTACATTCCACAATTCAAGTTTTGCATTGCGTTTCAAGACTCGATGGTACATTATTTTAATTTTCGTTCCAAATTTATCTTCCATGATAAATGTTAAAACTGGATTTTATAATTGGAGTAGTAGATGACTCGAAATTCGAATTAAAATAAGTAGTTCATTTATTGTATACAAAACACCCTTCTATCAGCGTATTTATCTATATTCAAAAGTACAAATAAATGTCTGTGTCCGTGTGTGTGCGAGATAATTCAATTCGGTATGTGCGAGTGTTAAAGATTAAAGATCCTTTTTGTAAATATCTCTATGATTAAGAACCTAATTCAAAAGTTTTTGATGTTTAAGAACCTAATTCGACATGTTTTTGCGTTTAAAAATCCTTATCAATTTTCGTCGACGCTTGAATTGTATCGAACGTAATAATTGGGTATGAGATAGTGTTCGACATTGTCAATAAAATAACCTTTTGAGAGAAAGTGGAACCAAATTACACTGCTGCAAATTGTTTCTGCATCGAAGTATTTCTTTAGTTTCATCTGCTAAGTTCAATAGGCTGTAGGAGTTACGAAGAGACCTATTGTACTTCTAGCAATGGATTTTCGAAACATCTTCGGTCGTTGTGTTGAGTCAAAATATAGTCTATTGTACAGATGACAACGAAAGTTCTTCCACGTCAACTAGACTGCACCTCACGCATTCCCTCCTCCGATCGGGTTAATTGAAAGCTTCCTAGACGAATAAAAAGCGTTTTTGGCGGTTGAAAGCTTCCTACACGTCTAAAAAGCGTCTATGGCGGTTGAAAGCTTCCTAAACGCCTAAAAAGCGTTTATGGCGGTTGCAAGCTTCCTAGACGCCTAAAAAGCGTCTTTGGCGGTTAAGTGTGAGTTGGTGTTAGTTTTTTATAAAATGATTACAAAGTTATTGCTGCATTTACCTCAACCTTATTGCACATTTACTTGTTTTTCACTGAAAGTGCTGTAAGCACTGATACTGTGTCCATTCATAGATTATTAGCGTATATCGCGTTGTGACTTTATGAAAAATATTAAGGGCAAACAGTCATTGCTCGAGTACGACTCTAAATATTTTTCCGCTGGTTTCCAAAAGCCTGAAATTTTATAAGAAATTTCTGTGCTCAGAAGCAATTCGAATTGTGAGCTTTAGCAGAGCACTGAGTGTGCGGGCGGCATGGAGGAGCGATACGTACGGCAGAGCGAGTGCAGCCAGTCTCCAGTTACGGCCCAGATTCAATTTCCATTTGTGTCAGGTTACAGTCGCATTTTGCGCACCACTTTCCCGCCACCGCCTGCCAGGCAACATGACCTGTGACGCTCTGGGCCCCAAAGTGAGAGTATTCGACCGGCCAGGAGTATAAACTTGTTATTTGCACTTGGCTTTCGTCGCCTCCCATTCGTTGGATCAACTGTCAAATGAGAAGCTAGCAATTTTCCGGCCCTGTTTTCGGGTACAAGCACACGAAATGAATTGCCTGATGTTCCCACAAGACTAAGCCACTTGTCATAGGGTAGCTTGTTTTTCAAGGGAATGTAAACGATTCCGAAGAATAAAACTTGATCACGACAAAAAGGCTTCCCCGGAAATGAGTGTAATGCGTTGTGCTACAATTTTCTGCCATGGATATATGTAAGCCCCAGCTATTTCATCTGAAGTGTGAAGTCTTCTGTCTTCGTGCGTCAGCAGAGCTAAAGCTCGACCCACGGCGAAGTAATGAGGGGAAACTCGCCTAGCTTGATCATTCTTTTCAGTTTTGTCACATCTGCGTACCCAGCTGAGGTCATTCAGAAGCTAAGTCTGGCGTTTGATTAGGATTAACAGTTCCTACCTAATCCTGACGCTCCATTACTGCTTTCAGTGTAAATTGACGTGAAACAAATTTTATAATTCTAAAGGGTCTTTAGTGAGCAAAATTGGGTTCTATTTGAACTTTGCACACTATTTCTGCTTATTTCTGCTACAATGAAGAAATATTCATTAGGCTGACATGTGTTCTCACTGACTCGACGTTTTGCATTTTAGGCCCGGCTTTAGTCGTATGTATATCACGTTAGGATATTTTTTAATGAGATCTTAAAAAAAAAATCCCGATCAAATACTTAGCAATATTCTGAGTAAATTAAATCGTTTGCTCTAAGAATTTGCTCATATCAAGAGGTATAAATTTTACAATTTTCCATATGCGATGATGTAACAACGGAAAAAGTTATTGCAGAACCCGAATGTTGTAATTTCTTTTTTAGCAGAATATTCACCGTGAAATATTTTGTTGTGAAATTTTAAATGTTTAGGTAACAAATAATTGCACTTCCGAACTCCATTAAGTGAGCTCTGAGTAGGACAAAAAAAAATTAGCATTAGAGCACAGGAACATAATCTCGCTTGCCAGCTCTGCACTGCGGCGCTGATTGAAATGAAAACTGGTGAGCACGAAATGAGGGCGGGCGCATCAGTCTCGACCGTGGCACGCAGCCGGGGCCGAGCCAAATTAATGATGCAAGTAACTCATTAGCCGCCCGCTGCCGGCAACTTCAGCCGATATTTTAATAATGAGCCGCCTCAAAAAGATCACCAATGACTCCCGTGTTTCATTCTCAGACGATCAGCGTTCCTTAATGGAACAGTTTGACAAATTGAGCGCTCTTCATGGGTAGAAATCTGGACCATGAAATAAACGAGTGATTAAAGCAATTGTGTGAGAGAGGGCTTCTTCCAGAGGAAAATTCTCTGCCCAATCGCAAAAAACGAATGATTACTTTATTATTTGTGCGCTGAAATGTATTTTTTCTTAGGGCAAGAAACATCAATTAAAATGTCCTGTTAGTTTTTTTCCTACGGAAGAGAAACCGACATCACAAGACTTGAATTTTCTTCAAATGTTGCTTGTATTGTTGATAAAATTAATTTAAAAAAAATACTCTCATTGTATCTCCTCGCTCCTTGCAAACTTGTACGACGTGTAGGTTTATCAACACGCTATAATAATCTCGTTTAGTATTTATCGCTGTGTCTCCTCAGAGGCATAAAACTATTGTATCAAAGGAAATAAACACTCCCATGGGGAAGATGTCAGGTTTCGAACTGAGAATTAGGTAGACCTTCTTTTTGTTGCAATACTTTTTTTTGCTTTTTTTAAGGACCATTTTTTTCAGTTCACCTTTGTTTTGTCTTTTAGCCGCTACTACTTTCTTTTTCAAATTTTATCTTGTTTCATGAACTACAGGATTTTTCAACTGTTTCCATGTACCTTGTGCATAGATTCCGTGTTCCCTTAAGTCCATACTAAATGGTACCTTCTTTCTCCCTTTCTTTAGATCATCTTTGTTGCGATTAGAGAGGCTTAAACTAATATTTAATCGAATCTAATCTAATTTATTGGTGTATTTACGAGTAAATGCATTTTTACATCTACCGTTTCACGCTTTCAGGATTTGACTCAGTACTTCAATATTAAAACAGACAGTATCCTGGCTACAAGCTTTGCGGTGATGCTTCCGGTTTCTTTCATTATTCATGGGTGGCTTAAAATAAACGTGACTATTGTAAAAGGCATCTTTTTGTGGTTAGTTACTGGACATTTTTTCAACGAAAAATTTAATGAAAAATATATTCCCATTCAGTAGTCTTTGAAAGATTTATTTATGTGTACAGGAATGTTCAGGGTGCCCCAGAAGTGACCCTTTTAATTTACTGATAAAGAGAAAAATATGACTACTAGAATGCTGAGATATTTTTTTCGAAAGAAAGTATTTTTTTCTTCAATAACGCTTTGTTTGAGCACTATGTCCTTTAAATGATAACCAGGACTGGTTTTACAACTTGGGGCTCTTTACTCTGTCGTTTTCATAGTGCCCCTTAGTGTCTCTGAGGAGAGTTGAGCTATTTCATAATTAAGGCTGTTGTTAAGTTACTTACTTTTGTTATATAAACTTGAGACGTAAGAAAAAATCGTATGGAGACAAATCTGGAGAATGAGGGGACCAAGAGATGTTACTAAATCGTGAAATCAAATGATTTGGAAGGTACCCGCTTAACAATACCATTGTTTCTTTTGCTGAATGAGCTTACGCTCCATCCTGTTGAAAACAATTATTTTGTTTCTTCTTTCGAAAGTTTTGGAATGAGAAACTCTCTTATTATAGATAGGTATGATTCACCAGTAACTGATTCAGTTCTGCAATCATTTTAAAAAAATGAGGACCAGGAAAATTTGAAGTAGTTATTCTGCACCACATAATCATTGTAAGAGAGCGAAGTTTTTTTCTTGATTTACATTTTGTTAAATCGAACCATAAAAATGTCATTCTTTCAAAAAAACAAGTTTCAACCCCTTAGTGTTCATAGTATTTATTTTGTTTGCGAATTGAAAGAGTCAGGCTTTTATGGCACTCCCTGTACTTGATTGCAAATAAGACACAAGAGTATACTCATTGCCTCTCAATACTATGAGCTAGGTAGACCTCCTATGAGAGCGCCATAAACTTGACTCTTTCAATTCTCAAGCAAAATAAATACTATGAACACTAAGGGGTGAAAACTTACTTTTTTGAAAGAATGACATTTTTAAGGCTCTATTTAACTTGGTCCGCAAAAAAATCGCGAAAAAACACAGCACGATCTTCCTATGAGTATGTGGTGTGGAGTAACTACTTAATCCCATGTTTCTGATAGGTATTGATGTAGTTCACAATAATGTTCGCAGTATGGGCCAAGTAAGCAACGAGGCTTTACGGCACCTTGTCAGGAAATAAATTAAGGCTACATGAGCCCAAATTCAGTATACTTATGCATCTAACTTAGAATTGGTTAAATATAATAGACAGAGTTTGTTGAAAACAAATTAAACGAAAAGACAGTTTGTGAGCCCAATCAATATCTTCCATAGGAATATTGGCCTATTTATGTATGTGAATATCTACATACATATATGCCTATACATGTAAATACACACTTGTGTATGAAATAGAATTTCATTTCGTCTTAAACATTACAGTACGCGGGAATACGATATAGAAGGTGGCTTTCTTTATTACGGGTAATAAAAGTAGAGAACGTCGGCTACGACCATTAATCTCGAAAAGCGCGTCGCAGAGGACCTGTATCATAAAAGCTCACCGCAGATATATAACGATGTCGCTCCGTTGGAGCGCCAGTCATATGGATTTGTCAGGGATTATAAAATCTAAAATAATTTAATGTGAAGACGACCAAGCTCTGGGGTTCGGGGAATCAGTCATGGTGGGGGAAAGTTTAGGTTCCCCACCAAGGAGCCTACGCCTCCTCCCTTCGCTCTGATCCCCCCCTTTCCCCATGCCGTGCGGAGCAGCGTCCAACGGATTTTGGAGCAGCATGGGAAGTGACTCAGTTGGGGAACGCGGGCGCGAACGGTCAGGTATCGACTCTGAGTAGCGACGCTAGTATCGTACGATTAACATTTGGGCAAGGGACTTAGCCTAAACGGTGGCGTAGGCATCCTTTGATAACAGTCGTATGGCTTAATGTCCCGGGTTTTGTTTGATTGTAAGCTCCCAATCAATTGGCTCTGACTCCTGGGTTTTCTGTTTTATCCATGTGGGTTGGCTTGATCGTCAGTAATTATTGTTGCCCTTGATCGTCAGTAATTATTGTTGGCTTGATCGTCAGTAATTATTGTTGCCCTTGATCGTCAGTAATTATTGTTGCCCTTGATCGTCAGTAATTATTGTGGGCTTGATCGTCAGTAATTATTGTTGCCCTTGATCGTCAGTAATTATTGTTGTCCTGATCGTAAGTTAACCAATCAATCCTGGTTTGGCTCATCGAAGTCGGTTAACTCCTCATAGTCTGGTGTCTTGATTGTATGTCCACATTCGCTGGCTCGTATTGTAACTTGAGTGGCCTTCAGGTGAGGTGTTCATGAGTCATTGTCGATTCCGGTCGGGAAGTCTCGCCTGCGGTGCTCGAGCCATTCAGTATTCCCCAATATAAGTCTGGAATCTTCCCGATGCCTCACTTTCCTTCTCTGCAAAATAGACTGGCCACAGCTGAAACGCGTGCCTGCGGATAGGGTCCGCTACCAAGGACGAATGTAGAGATAGGGGTGCACGTAAAGGCTAACGCTTGCGCGCCAACGTCACCCAGTGCGCGGGTTCACTAATTAACATATGTAATTTTAATTCGAAGCAATTAGCTTCTGGTGGCAGCGGACTACCGTCCTTTATCTTATCTTAAATTTAACGTAAATGTCAATTTCGGAATTAACTTCCGTGTGCAGTTGATTACGGTCACGTCAGAAAAACTAAAGAAGCACTTACCGAGATCATTGAGTAGTGACCACGACGTGACATCATACACTTGCATATACGTACACACTCCTGTTGGTAGCTCTGTGATTTGAATTTCATTCTGAACATTATTCAGGGATGGGAATATATCTAGATCGGAGATGATACCTTGTTCGAGTTTTCTTAATTCAATTGGCATTTCTATCAATCTGGATTTATCATGCATATGCCTATTAATTCGGAATCACACAAAATTCAAGCTTACTTTTCAATGCTGGAGAGGTGGGAGTAAAGCAAGCACTGCCGGGGAAGGAATTTCTGAATTTAATGAGTGCAAAAAAAAAATCACTTGTGAGATTTAGCTTTAGAGTAATTTTCAGTTGTATAAGATTATTTTTATGTCTAGTCACGTCTCCATGGCAGTTAGTTTAAGCATAAATTTACTGTCGGAACTCAGAGTTATCGTTTAATTTGAGTGGTTTACGCTTAAAACTCGTGAGTGAAAATCGATAGTCGGTGGACGGTTTCAAAAGTTTTGGGTCCTCAAAAAAATAACCGGTGTGGAGGTTGTTCGCTCAGTTGAAGACGGCATCAATAATTATTTTTTACACATTAAATACTCCGTCAGTTATAATTTGGTCTGTGCCATGCGAGGCTTCAGCGACAGATTGGATAAATGGTTGCATCAATTTTCTGTGAAGGTCAGTGCATCCTTCGGTAGGATGTGCTTCACTTTGAGCAGAGTTCCAAAAGTCCAGAATTCTAATTAATTGATAATGTGCAAGAATCAAATACTTACTTTATACTATGTGAGAGATGTTTTCAAATATCAGCCAATTGAATTTTCTCCCGCTGATCAAAACGCTAGGGAGTGCTGTGTAAATAATTTCCTGAATTTTTTACCGTACGTATAGGTGTCATGCATGGGATGCTGGTCTAACGCTGCTACTAAATCAGTTTTTGCTATTAGATGAGTTTGGAAAAACCCGACAGTTTTGTTCATTTGATCTACGTTCATCATCGTGAATGGTAGTGACCACTTCGGAAGTAGATGAAAAGTTGAAATAAATTGATTTATCATATCACAAGTCCTGTTCGTTTTCATGTTGTAACAAGTTTGAACTTGTATTACAGAGGAGGGTATAAGGATGTGATCTATTCTGAGAGACAATCACTCTTTGCGGTCTTTCAGATATGTTACAGTGAAATTCACTTACATATTTAGCCATCTTTATCTTCAATCCTTCAGCTATAACATGGAGCCGTCAAGAAAACTAATAGAAACGATATACAGTGAGAAGTAATCCTAGTTTATTCAGATGCACCGTCCAAAATATTGGAGGACCACTGATTGTTTCAGACGACACATAACAATTACGACACATATTGCTGTTCCAGTTTCACAAACGATGTAATATGTCAACAGCTGCCAAAAATATTCAAGAAGTGTACGGTGAAGAAGCAGTTACTGAACAGACAAGCAGAAGATGGTTCGAAAAGTTTCAAAATGGGGATTACAGCCTTGAAGATGGCTCTCGAGAAGGTCGTCCTCTTCAGTTTGATGCAGCTTTATTGGAGGCAACTCGTGAAGCTAGTCCTGCAGTATCCATAAGGCAATTGAGCTCTAAACTTCATGTGAGTACAATGACAATTCAACGTCACTTGAAGAAGCTGGGAAAGAAGCCCTAACTTGGGAAGTGGGTTCCTTATGAAATCTCCGCTGTTAATCATCAGCAGCGCGTGAATGTCTGTACATCTTTGCATTCCCGGCAACTGCAAAAACCTTTTCTGGAAAAGTTGCTACCGGAGATAAAAAGTGGATTATGTACAGCAATGTTAAACGTCAACATCAATGGCTAGATCGACATGCAAAACCGCACTCACAACCAAAACCTGGACACTATCCGAAAAAAAAATTTGTTGTGTGTTTGGTGGGATAAGAGAGGACTTGTTCGCTACGAGCTTCTAGAAAACAATCAAACAATCACTGCAGAACCGTGCTGTCAACAGTTGCAAAGACTAAATACCTCTTTAAAAAAGTAGCGCCCAACTTTGGTCAATCGAAAGGGCGTCATCCTTCAGCACGACAATGCGCGTCCGCAAAAAGCCCGAATGACTTTGGAAATAATTGAAATGCTAAAATGGGAAACATTGATGCATCCGCCCTATTCTCCAGATATTACTCCTCCAGACTTGCATCTCTTTAGGAGTCTAGAGAATAATTTAATTAAGGGGAAAAACTTCGCAAGACAAAAACAATATTGAACATGAATTGCAGGTCTTTTTTTGATTAAAAAAAGTTTTATGAACGAGGCATTAAAAAATTAGTTAGTAGGTGGTCAGAAGTTGTTACTAACGATGGACAATATGTTGTCATATAAATAAATGTTACTTGATATGTTTTTAATCTCTTTATCATACTAGTGAAAAACGGACAGAACTTATGGTACGACCTAATATGATAATAAAGTGGTACATTTATGACAGGTTAGGTACATTCTGAGTAAATAGATATTTTGCAAGTTGCTGTTACGATTTAGAATACAATATCGATATGGTCGAGTAATGATATTTCGAAACATTGATTGATTTTATCATCATACACTAAGAGTTGCACATGTGATCACAGAATAATGTTATTTGTATGATAACCAAACTAAAGAAATAATATGCATACTTTTTCAAGCTTTGATGAATGCCCTTATTTTATGACTATGAGGATGCATAATTTAAATAAACTTAGTTAAATTTTGTCTTAAAATTCCCGTCTACTTGTGAGCCGTTGCTTTTCAATGAGAGAAAAGCTTGGAACACAATAATGCGAGCTGTGTTATCGTCATGCCCAGCATGCCTCGCTTACTGTAGTAAAGAGTTTCAATTTGGGAGTTGAAAATTTTTTAACCATGTGTTTTTATTTTTCATGTTTTTAAACTTATCATCAGTAGATTATCTTTACGTATAAATCTGCTTATACCCAAGATCTGTACTACAAATTTTATAAAAATGTCCTCGACCATATTTTCTGCAACTGAAAATTTTCCTTTATAATGGTAGGTGGAATAGTCACGCATGGTCCGGCTTGCCGTAGTATAATCACAGAGGAGAAAGCACTTCATTTCGATTCAATGTTCAGTTAAACCAAGTTCAATTAGCGTGAAAGAAGTTTTAAAATCTGCTTTTAAATAGAAAATCTCAAAGATTTGCATAAACTCTCAAGAACTCACGAAGATTTGGGCCAGGAAGAGAACATGAAGCACTCGCACAGCCAAGTTGAGGCTGTTGGAAACCTAAAGCCGCATAATTTGGAGCATCATGATGGACGCTGCCACAATCGCAGCGCACATTTGCCTAACGCAGCTTCCGCTGATGGCGGTCGCATTCCATACGCCCGCGCAAACTTTACTGCGTTTCAATGCCGTGGGTTCGAGCACAAAAGTTTTTATTGTGGTTTGAGTCCAAAATTAGGAGAGCAAAAAGGACAGCTAACTGTTAAATTCACTACTTAGCTCACTGGAGCGGAAGCCTTGAAGTAAACTCTTAATTTAAAAGCTCTCATTTTACTGCGTGTCATTCTATTACAGTTTGAATGCGTAATTTGGAATTAGTTTGTTTTCGAGATCAAGTGTTCTAAAATCGAATTTAGGTAATTTTAAAAATTTTAGTCACACTTTATTACCAGCCCCATGTATTATTTAATCTCTACGAGAAACTGAGCTACCAGAAGTTACCATTGAGACCAATATAAGGATTCAAAATTACCAATTCAATGTCATTATTGTATTCGTTCTATGAAACATTGTATTCTTTATTGCGTGCCCGTTCATACACACACTGGCAATAAGTCTCGTGCTTTGGGCAATTCCAGCTTCATTTACATGAAACAGGAAAGATTGGCTGGGAAGGATAAAATGTTCGAGTTTAATATGAAATAAGGTAGTCATGATCAGCAGGTTAGAGGGCCAGTTGAGGTGAGAATTTGACACTTTTTCTGGTCAGCTGCAGGTGGGGAACACTTACATACGTCGATGCGCTTCAGACGAGTCTTCAGAATTTGTTCATATCTGAGGAAATGGATTGGACATATTTATCACGAAGTTCGATTTCTCCTGTATAATAAATATCATCTCATAGGGAATCAAAATTTCAGTATGAGTAGTGTCAACGGTCTTAAATTTAAGGTCCATGGCCTACAATTTGCTGCTGACGAACAATTCCTTATAACGCCACAGGCGAGGCATTCTACAGTATGTGTGCCAGCAGTCAGTGTGTGTATCAGTACGCTGGCTACACTTGCATTTAACACATTTACTTCAGCGCACAACAAAAGCTCATTTAAGATATTTATTAACAGCGGGGAAGTGGGAAAATTCTACAAAGACTTTCAGATTTGTTTAGAAGTGAACTAAAGGTAACTACAGAGAGTTTGGGAAATTCCACACGTGTTCTGAAAGAGAATGTAATGAGTTTGAGTTCAATTAAGTTTGTTGTAGCAAAAATTGGGAGTTACGACGAGGTTGAGTCGAAAAATGCTTCTTCAAACCAGGCATTCTTACAGTGGCTGAGCATGCAGTGGGGGTGTCCAAATGTTGCTATGCCTTTTTAATTTTGTTTTAAAGACATCTCAGACGCCAACACAAACGTTGTTATTAGATTGTTCCATGGGAGTAGAATGAATACTGCTTCTGAAAGGAGGATAAAACACCAGTGATATTTATGAACACGGATTTAACTGATGCCAGGGTGCCAAGGTATATAAGTTGAGACTCAAATTTGATTTCCGGCCCAAGTTTTGTTTGTTGCTAGGTTATGCAAGAACTTTTCCTTTTTCTGGCAGGACCTTTGCGACCAATTGGCGGCAAGCTGTACGCAAGTGTCTCGCTAAAAATTTTTCCTCAGGTCCAACGTTCGTAGTAAAGAAACAGACATACTTCTACGTTGCCTAGCTTTCTCGATTGAAACAATCAGTGGTCCTCCAATATTTTGGACGTTGCATCTGAATAAACTAGGATTACTTCTCACTGTATTTCGTTTCTATTAGTTTTCTTGGAAAAAGATAATGCGCAATTTACGTCAAATATTGCTGCATAAAACCAGCTGAGAAGCAGGTGGTCGCAACCGATTTATGTATTAACCAATGTACCAAGCAGGTTCAAAGTGCTACTCGATCCAAGTAGATGATTAATTCTATTATAACGTACACTGTGGCTCTGTTGGTTCCAAAGTCTACCCACTAGATGCTTTACAGGCATCACCTGCATGTGAAAACTGGGCATGTGATGTGAACTTTGGGGCGCTCGTACCTCTGGCAGCAGTTACCTTCTCACAATCTGGATTTAGAATAACTTAGCTTCGAAAATAGAGTTTTCTTAAACATTTTTACTTGGAACGAGTTAATAAACATTTAAACTCCGTTTCTTTCCACAACTTTAAATTTCTATATGCATGGGATAGTTTTGACCACAATTGAATACTTTTCATTACATACTTTTCTTCCTCACAATTTATTCAGGGTTTTACGTTATTCGGACTTCGTAAAAAGTGCACTAGTCTTTGTTTTTCTCTTGGATCCAAGGTAACGGTGTTTTATGAGCTTTTTAATCTTATGAACTAAACTACGTATATGCAGAGAAAGGTTTACATTAATTTACAGTCGAGGAAGTTCACACTTGATGATGCTAATTATTCGAAATTTTCATATCTGAGTTTTCAGAAATGAAAATATGTTTCATTGGGAAACTAGGCAACTTGTGAAGTGAGATGCTAGAAGAGAGCTGAAGGAATTGGACATGCGTTCTGAACGACAGTAAAACGTGTGTTGAGTTCAATTTGTTTTGCAGAAAAAATATCAGAGTTCATTATCCAGGAATGGCAGTCCAATTATTTCAATCTGCATGCCGATTGTACATTTAGATAGAAAACGAAGTTTATACTTTTAAAAACAGAAAATGATGTCATGATGAATATTCTCCTATGCCATTCCAAATAGGCTTAGCTCTCTACAGACAACACCTATCTTCTACACCTCAACATGTTGAAATAAACAAAAAATTTTTTATGTTGTTCCCAAATTATGAATTAATTGGTAATAATGAAGATATAATCGCTCAGAAAACAACGTTTACAGCTCACATTATACTCACTTGCTCATGACTCTTTCGTAAAGCGTTCTAACTACGCCCTTAACAACCGACACACGGCAGTTGATGCTAGCTTTGCGCTAATAAAACTGCGATAAACTTCACCAAAGTATTGCAACAGGCGCCCGTCACTGAGCTGAACACCATGCTGACCCACCGCCGCCGAGTTGAGGCTAAGCCAGGCGTCGGTGTGGATATGGAGGGCGGCTGATTATCATCAGATGTTTGCGACCTTTGCCATTCCTGGGTTTGGTTGAAAGTTAAGCTCGAGCCGGTGGGGCTACGTATTTTTTACGTTCTATGACAACTGACGATGTGATCATTGCAGCGTAGAAGCTTTCTCACACACACCAGTGATGAAGTTTTGTAGTCCATAATGGTAATTTTCGGAAGGTAGAATTCTTGGCTCTTAGTATTACAGAATGCGACAGAAAAACTCGTCTTGTTTCGAAAATTAGGTAATAGCAGTTTTTAAACTTTTACATTTTTAACTTTCTTTCTGATAATTTTAACTTGCACGTTGCAAAATATCTGGTAATCACTCTTTAAATTCCAAAGTCGTACTTATTCCGTTCAAGTGTTTAATTTTAACGAGTTATTTTTCCTTTGAAGAACTTTAATAATACATTGTTTATAGCTCTGGACTCAATAACATTCAAAATTTTTCTTCTTAATCGCTTTCATTATTGAGACACGATTAAAGCGAAGAATATGTGTAACTCTCAACGTAGATTTAAACGGTATTATTTTTGGGATCGCGGCTAACTCTAATGGTCTGGAAATATCCGAGTGTTAAAAAAAAGAACAACGTAGACGTAGCTAACAGATAAATTGCTGAGCGTGGACAATGACCAAAAATTGTCTTTTTGGGAATCTCACTGTCTTTGCTACAGATGCACGCTCCTTTGCCTCTTATTAAAGCCACGAACGAGCGAGCTTTCAGTGCACTCAAGTCTCAAGCACCTCTGCTAGACATCCACAGGGACATCAAATTGGATTCTGTTAGGGTGAGCGACTTTCTTTTAAAATAGACGCGAACGCTGAGCTTACTGACGGAAAGAGTCTGGGTTCGGAAGTTCCTCAGCTTTTTCCCAAAGCTGTTTCTTTCCTTGACATCGTCACAGCTTGTGTTCTTACTCTTCTCTTTTTGATTTGTTTTTGAGTCAATTAGGTAGACTCCTGTCTTCATCGTTCGTAGGTGCATGTTTGAATCGTGTGGAGTAAGACTTATCACGATTGTTCATACTTGAAATGGGTATAGCTCTCATCGATGGAATGCAATTACACTTTTGAAGAGGAATTCATGAATTAATATTAACACTTTGACCGCAACGTGAGCCTACGGTGGCCACGGAGGGAAATTTTATAATGTTGCTGACCGATCAGTTATCACAAAATGAATTTTTGTAAATAAATACTTAAAGCTAAATAAAGGCTTGATCCAGTTAATGTTGGCTATTTTGAAAGTTGCGTACTATACAATTGACTTTAAATTTGAGCTGAATGTTGAACATCAGTAAAACTAATTGCAGTCAAATTGTTAAACCTCTTGTTTTACTTCATGGTTAGAAAAGAATACGGAAATCACTAATTGTTTCCGTTTGATTCTCGATGAGCAAGACCATGAACACCGTTCAAAAATGCGTGCAAATGAACGTGCAAACATAAGTCGCTCCAAATTATAAGAGAGCAAATTATTCCAAAGTTTGTACGATATTGTCTATTCTTATGTAAAAGTAATTATTTTTATTGTCGAAAAAGCAACGTTCGCTTTTGAATTCTCAAGAGTCACAATTCATAAATGCCTCTTTTTCAAGATTACAGAAATACCTCCAGCGTGAGATGAAGAGATTGAGGAGAACCAATCACGATTATTCCACTCCTGGTTTTACTCTGCTATTTCAGTTTCTGTGGTGAAACAAAAGCGACAACCTGCGCAGACAGGTTGTCGCTCATGCTCATGTCGCTCATGCTCATTCCTCCCAGGTGCTCCAAGTTTGGCATTTGAAAAGAGAGCCTTTCACTGAGCTGTTGCTTTGCCTCTGCCGGGTGTTTGCGACCGGACGTGGACCTTAAGGCGGTATCTTGACTAAAATTTCAATTCAATAATAATAAAAACGTCAAATTTTTCAGAAAATAATCATCAACACACAAACTGTACTAGAAAATCTAAGAGACTAACTGACATGATGACTATCATTGTCGACGCATTTCTGACATTCGTCTCTCATCTTGCTTGTTGCTTGCCTAATCATCATGCGATTTTTCCTTCAGCAAGTTCATATCAGTGGTTATGTGCATATTAGATTCGTCTAAAGTTTGTGGTGTTGATGCGTAAGCCTTTGATTTTAAGTTATTAATTCCATGTGTGGCAGTATTCCTTCTCAAAGAATAATTTTTAATTTATGGATTCAAATGCAACTTTTTAGATCAAATTTCCGCATCTACTGAAAATGGGAAATTCAAGTTCATTAATAGGTTACCGCATCAAAACTTCGAAATTAAGACACCTGCATTACAATTATTGAAGCACAACACTGGATCGACTAATCTCGTGAAGACTATTCATTTCGCTGCATAAAAAAGGGGCAAAATAGGGTATAAAAATATTTGACGCCCTAACGATCACCTACGAAGCGATCGCTTACGTTATTTTCGGGAAATCAAATTTTCAAGTACATGTTTATTTCACTTCATATCGTGCGTGATGTATTTTACCCCAAGTGTCAGAAAGCCGAACTATAATGAACGTGTTCTATATCAAGTTGTTGTACAGACGCATAGGATTTTAATTCCTGGTTCTGCGTCTAAACGCGCGGCTCCAATGTTTCATTTTCGTTGTTTACTTCGTCACCAGAGATGGAGATACATTAGGCTGGACCTTGTCCAAGTTCCCATCCAAACCCAAGTATGGGAGTTTTCCACGTGGTCTGTGTCCGTTCATGTCTTCTTCATCATTTCTGAGATCTCGTCTGGTTTTCTAGAGACTAAATAAATTTTTGAAATACATGGGGTCGTTCACGAAATAAATTAACGTAAATTATGACAGATTTTGCTTTATCTCTCACAGAGTGGCTGGCAGGTAGAGAGGACCTCATGTTTTAGCACTTATGAGACCTCTCATGTGGAGTTGAAAAATGACCCAACCTAGCCTAACTTAACTGAAATTGATTGATTAAAACATTCAAACCTGAAATTACACAGCAAACGGTTTGAGGATATCTGCACAAAGAGTTTTATCATTTGCGAATAATTTTTGTTTCGACAGTTAAAGTCTCAGAAAATAATTGGTTGCATTAATATCGTTCTTAACACGAGCGTGCCGAAAATTGAAGTACATAGGACAAAAACATTTTGTAGAATAAAAAGAAGAACCAGAGTAAAAACGAACATTAAATTTATTGCAAACGTTTCGGAATTAAAATTCCATCATCAGTGCTGAAACGGGAGAAAAGATAAAAATAATTTGTCTATTGTGCAAAACTAAAATCATATATATATTCCACAAGCCAACCTAAATGTCTAAAAAGCCTAATTTTTTCATTCATACTCAAACAATAGCATACTCCTAATTTACACAAGCACACATGTACACGCTAATTCAGATACAACAGCAAAACACTATGCACACACGCACACACACATACAGAATTACATCAGTAGGTGGGGGCAATTGATAACTTTACGGCACTAATGTCTTTGTTGAGGTTAGGTTTATGAGTGANCAGTCAAGAATGCTCCAGTCAGGAAAGTACTTGTGAGCCACTGGTGAGTGAAATGGTAACCACTAAAATGGGAATCGAAAGACAACAATTCCATAAGGATTTACGCTTTGCACTTATGGTTGATGACATACCTCTCAATAATGTTAATGAAGAACCCTTCAGAAGCTTATTCAAGAAATATTCCGGCAGAACTCTACCAGACCAGTCGACGCTTCGGCAATGTTATGTTTGTGGCATGAATGAGAACACCATGAAAAAACTAAGAGAGAAAGCAAATGGACAAAAGTTGTGGGTGTCAATCGATGACACCAAGGATATTGAACAACGCTATATTGCTTGCTGCGTTTTCGGTATATTTGGGGTGGAAGGTGAACGAAGGAAATATTATTTGGGCAATATTGCTGTTCTTCCGAGGGTTAATCGCAGTACTATGGTGGTTTTCTTTAATGACTCTCTGCAGTGTATGTGGGCTCGACAAATGAAGTACGAAAAATGTCTGGCTTGTTGCTCCTGATATTGCACCTTAAGGCCATTATACACGTACGGAGTTTTCAACGTCAGTTGACTACTCTTGTTCACGTGAAGCCACGCCCATGAGAGTAATTGCGTGTGCAACTGCAGCTGATCCTTAAGGCCATTATAGACATGCGGACTTCTTAACGTCAACTGACAAAAGCTATGGACGGAGTAAGCAGTCTGTACACTAGGATGATACACGTCACATGTTTGGCACATGGGTTGCACCGAGTAGCAGAATTAGTAAGAAGTACCTACCCAGAAGTCAAAAGGCTTATTTTGTCAAGAAAAGGTACCTTCGTAAAAGCCCCACATAGAGTTCATAGAGTTCGACGTTTCAAAGAGATGTGCCCAGAGATCCCACTTCCACCATCACCAGTCCTGACCAAGTGGGGTACCTGGCTGAACGCTGCAAATTACTATGGCAGATATTACGAAGAAATAGCCTCTGTTATTATGTCTTTTGAGTGTGACGAAAGCAGCAGCACAAAAGAATGTCGAAATCTTGAATTTTATTGTTGTGGAGTTGAAAACCAGTGTTAGTTTCACCAGTTCCATATTTACAATACTGTCATCTACAATAGAACAACTCAAAACTATAGAGGGCTCTCTATTTCTGACGTCATTTCGGAAATGAGCATAATCAAAGAAGCTTTGAAGAACACATACGACCAAAGATATTATCAAAAATTGTCATTCATTCTGTCTAAGAATAAAAGGTATAAAATCATGGAAAATTTGAGCTCTATTGTATTCGGAAATTCTACAAACAGCACCAGTGACATCATTCCACAGTTCTCGCCAAATGACTTGAATTGTCTTGAATATGCCCCTCTCGTGTCATGCAAAGTAGAGAGGGGTTTTTTCACAGTACAAGTCTATCTTGGCAGATAACAGGAGGAGATTCAATTTTAAAAACTTTAAATATAGCTTGACTGTCATAAGTAATGAATCACATTAAAAGAAAATTATTTGTGACATTAGTTACAAAACCTGTTCTACATTTCTTTGTGTTGTGAAATTTATGTTCGTTTTTTTTCTAAAGTTACTCTAATCAACTTCTTGAATAAACTTCCATATACTTTTATTCAACTTATTTGAGCCCTTTTCATAAATTTTTTTTACTAATACCTTGAAGTATGTTTTAAGGTATGTAAAATACATAATATGCCTGCGAACAATTTTTAAATCATAAATAATTTTCTCTTTGAAAATACAAATATGCATGTACTAAAATGCCTATTTATTTTCCTAAATGCGTATGCTTTTACATGAAATGCATATGTTCACTGCATTTGCAATGAAAATATGCGTGCATATTTTAAACGACATATTGTCACAACCCTACTCATCATCAGCTGTAAGATCTGCAAAATATTTACATGGAGATGGAAAAGCACACAAAGTTTAGTGATTTTGTACATACATGCTAATTAGTTTCGTTGTAATAAGTTTGTCCTACGAAAGTTAAGAGATTATTTATTATACAGGTAGTTTATGGTTATACAAGGGAAAGCAAAACAGGTGTAAAGCACAGCGTTATAACTTTGAAACTTAAATGACAGAGAACTTTTAAAGCTCTAGTTAACCCACCTAAAGATAGGATGGGACTTAGTTTCCTGTAATGAATTAAAGAGATACCAAACTTCCAAGTTGAATTACATTGGGAAAGGATTCTAACAGAAAAAAAGTAGATTTGATTCAAGATCCAATCATTATGTATTCCAACTAGAAACTTTGGAATTTTTTGAGACCTAAGATCAAACCAAGTTCTAATGATAGGCAGAGTTGCATTAACTGGCCTAAGGAGACTCGCATTACCTCTACTGAGAACCCACGTTGCAAAAAAGTCTATTGATGCAGTCAAAGAAGTAAATTTTGACTTTTGCACTCCAACAAACCCGATAACTGTACCTTGTGAAAATTTGATTCCTTCTGTCAGCTTCGTTAGCCATTCCAAATGAAATGCTTTACGCGTTCAATTGAGGTGTGGGCAACTTACCCTCCCCGTGACCCAACGGGAGGTCGTGTGTACTACAAAACTCTAATCATTTTGCTTCCTTGGTTATTCGATTTTCACCGTCTTCACTCTGCTTTCCATAATAAATGGAGAAAATTTGGCAAATAACTTTTGGTACTGGCATGGGATCAAAATTAAAAATTTCCTTGTACTGTATTATGTGCACAATTTTTGTTATATCGTTTTCCGAAGAGTACTTCATAAAAAAATTTCCGTACCCATGAATAAATTCATCAATTTCGGAAAAATATATACATGAATTTTAAAACGCGTAAAACAACATGAGTGTTTATGTATCGTGCGATAAGCGAATTCGCCCATCTTGTTATTGCAAGAGTAAACTGTTTCATCCGTCTAAGCGCACAAGCATTGTAGCTAAGGTCGTGTGCTCAAATTCAGGTTTAGGACTAAAGTATTTCTAGTTTTCCATTGATGATGAGTGTGCACATTATGCTTTCTGGCTCTAAACGGAAATCTTTAACCCAAGTTCTCTTCCTTACCCTTATCTTTGAAATCTTCTTGACAGCGGACGGGCTCGGACAGCACTGCAAGGGAAACCTGTGGCTTCAGCATGTAGATTTTCATCCGGGCTAGACGCGGCCATGTCTAGGCGAGTGTATCGGAACTATCATTGAAAGCATCCTACGCGGCTACAAACATGATATGCTGAGTAATAGGTTTCGTTAGATGACAACTTTGAAGGAAATAAAAATGACCTACGTATACCGTCATTGAAATCAGTGAATCATCGTTCAGAAGTTTCATTACCATCTTTGAATACGGTTTCAAATACATACATTACGTGTTAGACAGGCGAAACACGCCGGTATAAGTTCTAGAACAGGAGCTCGGCTTTGTCACCTTCTACACTCGGCCATAAGATCTCATGCAGAGGAACAGCGTGATGTTTAAATTTCCGATTCTGATTTCTCAATTTTAAAATTTTCGTAATGCAACGAAACTTAGAATTCTTGAATCTTGTACATAAGATCAAATCCAATCTTAATGATATGCAGAGTGTGCATCCCTTGCTTTCGGTTGGGCAGCTGTAGCTTCAGGGAACGCTCTGTTATTTACCTATAAACTGTGTTCCATATGTATTTCATTCATTTTCTCCTTCACTTGTGTTCATGTTTTAGGTGTTTGGCAGTCCCTTCGGGATTACCGTTGTCTTAATATCTTTGGTTTATATATAATGTGTGTAATTACCTAGTCAAGTACTAAATTCTTTGTATATTTTTGCAGATTTACAGCTGATGATGGGTCAAGGCCCGAACGGTCGCTTTAGTATAGACCACACATAATTATAACAATGTAGACTTCTTTGGTTGGTGCCCTCAACTTTTTATTGAAGTTGATGCAAAGAAAAATTTACCTTCTTCCTTAAAAAACACTTTTGTAAAATTCGGTCGCTCTGTCGTTAACGACATAGAGTACCCTTTTAATAGAAATAGGCCTATGCTTCAGTATTCAGGAGGCTAATATGAATGTAGTTGAAATAGTTGCTCTCCAACCTAACTTAACTCCTAATGTGAATTATTAAAACCTTCATTCCAAAAATTTGAGGGCAAATGACTTCCTAGGTCGGGCATGAGGAACTGACGAATTATGTTTATATTTATAAGGAGAGAAGTTTATTTCCCACGCGCATAATTTTTATCCGTTCGAATTGTTTTTTCTGAAATTTATGAAGGATTTTAAAAGCGTTCTTAGGACAAGCATACAGGACGAAAATTGAAGTATATTGGAGAAATACATTTACACAATAATCCATTATAAAAGTTCAAAACATTTCAAGGCAGCCCCTAATACTGCCATATAAGGATGAAAGTGCTCTTTTTTTCAGAAAGAAGAATTGTGAATAAATATCATTTGTTTTTCAGTTGGGGGTCGTTTAATCAGTACAGTGCAGCACGAGGTTGCCGCCTGGATGTTTTGACTTTTTATGTTTTTATCTTTTTTTAAGGAACCAAAATGTATTTATATTTCCAATACGGCGATTCTTCGAGAATCTTATTCGTAGAATAAAAAGAAGAACCAGAGTAAAAACGAACATTACATTTATTGCAAACGTTTCGGAATTAAAATTCCATCATCAGTGCTGAAACGGGAAAAAAATAAAAATAGTTTGTCTATTTCACAAAACAAAAATCCTACCAAACTAGTAGTACCAAACTC
>JACJUY010004296.1:17822-48534 GCA_014220935.1 Platorchestia sp. MABIK
GGACGCACACTCTAAGTGGGTTGAAATATTTCCCACAACTACTACAACCTCTAGCGAAACGATCTCGTGCCTGAAACACACTTTTGAAACATTTGGATTTTCGATAATAATTGTATGCTGAATAATGGCTGAATATTGATCTGTTTGCATTCTACTCGTAATAAATGAAATAACATACCTTTGCAGTATTTCTTGTGTTAATATTAAATAAGAAGGAAAATCCTTTGTAAATGGCGCTGGCACTACAACTGGACGAATGCATTATGATATGCTTGTAACAGAATAGACTATTTTTCCCACATCATTTTGAATGCTGAAAAATATGCACCAATAAATTGTTGTACATTGAAATATGCATAGTTATCATGTGGCACTGGTTTTGTGAGTAAGACCTCCGGAAGCTATTGTTACGCTCCTCTTACGAGCTCCGGAAGGTTGTAGGAAATTCCACACAACTTCATTTTAATTTTGATTTTCATTTTCATTTCGACGAGGAACATAAGTTGTTTAAGTTTTATTAATTTATTTTAGAGCCGTACAAGGTAGTTTATACCTTTAGGCTTTCGAAAGCGAACACATCCGTGTCCTTAGATAGTTTTAAGTTCAAGTTTCAAAATTTTAAGCTCCATTAGTGTGCAACGGTTGCTCAAAGGAAGATTAGGAACGATGCTTCGCAACGTCAAGGCATAGAATAAGAAACCGAACGGCCTCTCAGCAGGGCAGAGTAGGTATGCTTACCAGCGTAAGAGGCCTCATGCCGACCTGTAGCAAAGAAAAACATAGGTAAGTTTAAACTGATCACGACCTGCGACAAATCCTACTGTCAGAAAACAAACCTTTCAAGATATCAATTTAGACAGCACACCTAAACGCACCCGCAAGGCCTAGACGAAGTTGCATGTTAGAGGTGAGGAAGACGAGACGCTGGACTGAAGAAATAAAACAGCCAGTGGAGTGCCCCCCAGTGTCAATGGCACGGAACGTAGCGATTATACTGAAAGCAAACAAAACTAATTCAATGAGCGGATCAACCAAATTTACGACCAAATAGAGCAAACGAAACAAACAAGTTTAATCAAAATCGATTAGGACAAACTAAACCTGCAACCACTCACCCAAGTTAATTGCTACACTTGGTGGGTAATATACCACTTTTAGAAGAATGTTGGGAAATTTAGAGTAAAACAGTCGAGGGTAGGTGCTCAGGTAAGGACAGATAGAATAGTTTAGGGATTTTATTTTGATGAAAGTCATAGGCCCAGAAGAAATAAACATTGACGCTGCACTTGGATGAGTAATATCGCATCCACGTAGTAGGAACTGTATTTTTAGACTTCAAGTTCACTGAGATATGAGCAACGCTCAATCTCTAATAAGGTACGGCAAATTATCGTCGTTAATACAATGCAATATTCAATGTTTAAAGTTTAAATGTTTAATATTTAAGCCCTGAACACCTTTAAGAGATTCAATGAACCAAAAAAAACAATAATAGAATAATAGACACAGGCACGCAAACGTATATATAGTCGAACCACCGATGCAGCAAGAAATTTTGGACACTTAGGTATTGTGACGATAAATTAGAGGGTTGACACCGGCTGGACACAACTCCAATGCAGAAACAGACCAGCTATCACCTTAAATCCTAACTAAAAACCGTGGAGGGAGTGTATATACTAGCTCCATGCTAAAAACTAAAAAACTCCACCGACATTACTTCCCACTGGCTATAAACGACCGAAAACAACGGAAAGAAGCAAAGCGACTCGCCCAACTTCACTCAACGGTCCCAACTTACAAGTGCACCTCACGAGCATGTGGGGGATTTTTCCCACGAGGTATTGTTACGCGCTTATTGCCCGACTTCCGGGCAAGGCCGGTTAGAGAGGAAGTCTGTATCCGACAGCCGCTCAGTACATTGATATGTGCTTTCCAGTGTTTCCTTACTCCTGCCTTGTAGTCTAAAGGCCCATCCACACTATCAAACTCTTCGTCAATCACAAAAACACCAAAACGCGAACAAAAACACAAACTTCTCTGAATCGTGTCCAGACTACGTGTTCGTCAGTGTGCAGTTGTTCGAGCGCAATATGTATTTTCAGCTTCAGTTCAGACAGTGTTTATTTTTAATAAAATTAACATCAATTAAATCTAAACCTACTAATATATTCAGTCATAACTCACTAACATGGAATAACAAGAAGTTACCTAGTTAATTTTTGTTATAAATGTCCATGCCGTCCTACAATTTCCTGCATTTGCTTCATAAACACAATTAAATCGATAAAGTAGGAAGAAAGACATAGAAACCAAGTAATTCACTTGCAAAACCACCTTCCACAACACATAAACAAGCGAGTGTTCGCTGTTTCCACGAAAGTTTGTGTTCGGAGTTTTCCATCAGGATGGAAAACACAAACACACAGATATCTGGCAACGTTCTATCTGTGTTCGTGTTCGCGGACTGCCGACAAACCCAAGATTCGGTCATAAGATTGATAGTGTGGACGGGCCTTGAAGCTACTGAAACTGTTGTTTGCAACTGCAACTGTATCCTCTACACCTTTTTCACTTCAAATTAATCCCAGTCAAGTTCAATTTAATCCAAATCAAGTTCAATTTAATCCAAGTCAAGTTCAATTTAATCCAAGTCAAGTTCAATTCATTCCATATCAAGTTCAATTTAATCCAAGTCAAGTTCAATTTAATCTAAGTTAAGTTCAAATTAATCCAAGTCAAATTCAAATTATTCCAAGTCGAGTTCAATTTTATCCAAGTCAAATTAAAATTAATAATAGCCAAATTTTACATACATATGTAGGAATACATTTGGTTTTTATGTATGTAATGTTGTCTTCCGTTATATCGGCTTTTAAAATTATTTTATAAATGCCTTTTCAGTATCTTATGTATCGATTTCTCTAATATAGAAGTATAGAAGAAAAGTGTTTCTCATTGAATTTGAATCAGCGCTTTCCTCAAGATGGATCTCTACAACCAATCAGCGGACTATGAAAGAATTAAGCGAAGATGAACAAGAAAATATACGCGCAAGAGTAAGAAGAGAAAATAAAATAAAAACAGTTCATTTCCAATAGAGATGGTACAAAATTACCATCGTTGGTTTTTAAAATATCTTAAAGTTAACACACTTAAGTGATACACACACACACGAGTATTGTAATACCCATGTCACTAGTCGAAAAATGATTGAGGGCAATGTACTCCTAATCTTGCTTAAACTACATTTGATTATACATTTAATGATAATTATAAGAGATAACACAACTTCATGACTTTTGACAGTTTACATATACATGACATAAAACTTCGCAATTCTTGACGCCAGGAAAAACTACATGAATCGCTTGTTTCGGCCGATGTACAAAAATGTTATTTCAGGGAGAGCATGAAAAAAAATTATACATTTGAGCATGTGGGACACGAGGATTACAAGTTTTGTATTTCTAATTAAATAATTTTAACACAACGATCATTAGTTGATAAGCATTTAATTTAAATATAAATGGATGATCACACAAAAAATCTATAGGTTTTACGGGAATGCTTTACAATAATAAAGAGATGACGAGTTCGGTAATGTTATAAATTGAGAGTGAACAGAAAGAGACCACTATTTCTAGCTAAAAATGTCAGTTGTCGGTTTAGTACACACATGTGCATATATATATGTAAATATATCCACATATACGTGCACACACATTCCTACGCACATACATACACCTAACACGTAAACGTACACAAATACATTTCTATGCATCGAGGAAATCACAATACATACGCGTCCCTTAAAACGCTGTGCGATGTTCTGAAATATAGGATAATGAGCAAAGGAAATTCGTGACAGCTTTTTCAGTATGTGTTACTGCTTACAATTTCTAAAGAAATATTGTAACGATGTTTAATTAAATATTGTATCGAAAAGATTATTGGGTCATAAGCGTCTGATACATCATATGTGGGTGATCGCGCAACAAATTTAGGTATATTTTTTATAAATGCTTTATAATAATGAAGTGAAATGAAGTATTACGTAGTGACACATACACCCAATGCACAAGTTAGCATGTGCGCAAAAATCAGCGTAAACTAGTCAGTATAAACTAGCATTCCAATCGAGAAACACCGAGGAAAACCTTTTATCACGGCCTGACCCAGGTAGCAAGAAATTATTAGGCTAATATTGGGTTGATAATTATTTATTGACCTGATATTGTAATCTTGGATTACAATAATAGGCTAATAACAAGACCACATCGAAAAAAGATAAACTTATTTATGATATCAACTTGTTATTGGGACAATGTAGTAAATAGTTTTACTTCTAATATTAAACTAACAGTGTATATGTATATGTATGATATTCAAATTTGTGGAAACTATCTCATAATAATTAAAAATCTCGCAATTTAATAAAATTTGTTAAAATATAAATTACTATTGCCCAAACATTGGGGTGATATCGTAAGCCAATTATACGGAGTAATTTGTATAAAATGTACCAATTAAGTTAATGAATAGTTATTTCAGTCATGAATGAGTGCAGATATATTTGACAGATTTCAAGAAATGTGAATACGTTACAATAATATGTAAATTCTGAATTAGTGTAATCACAGGTTCACAGTTCTTGTTTTTTCAGTCGTCCAATGAGTTTCGAAGGTCTAGTTTTTTCAAAAAATATGGTAAAATCGTTTGTCATTTGTTACTCTAGCAATAAATGTCTATATATTGAAAAACTTCGCATACTTGACGGGATCAAACTGCATGTACAGGTTGCCCGACCACCTTGTATTTTTCTAAGGAACATTTTGTAGTGCCTTACCTTAGTTACCCCTCAATCCTCAATTCTAGTGTACTTATGTATGCTCAGTAACTTTGATATGAGCCCAATGTGAATTCTTCCGACTGAAACTTTTAAATTCTCCTCTGCGTATCACCGATACCAAGTAGAGGGGAAGTATAAGTAAGGCCGCCCCTTCACGCCGCTAACGGAACTCAATGGCGGAAGCAGCTGCATATGGTCTAACAACCTCGGTATGAAGTCCATAGTGACAATCAATAGCTGATGTTGGAGAAGTGAATATATCATTATCGGGACAATTTTGTTCTACCAATATCAACCTTATATCAACAATTGAGTATCAATCCAATGATATTGTAGGGAACACTTCATTATCTAATCAATATTGACACAATAATTAGTTGAAATTGGGTTGATGATAATATTGTCATTGGGCCAATATTTTTTTCCAATATCAACCGAATTTTCCAAAATAAGGTATTTTCCCAATGTTCATTTTGAATATCCAGTCAATATTGAGACTGTATATTGGCTCAATATAAGGTCAATAAATTTTGCTACCTGGGGAATTTTATGAAATTTCCGTACTAGAAATAGTGGCACAGAACAGTCTATCTGAGTCAGAAATATGAAAACGATTGTCCCACAACGGTTCCCAAGTACAGATATATTTCCAGAATATGTGAGGCCTAGGTTCGGTTTTTATAATATACTCTAGAGCGTAAGAGATGATATCATAATTGCACTACACTAGCGTAACAAAAGCATTTTTGGATGTGAATAAGAAACAAAACATGAGTGTCATTATGGGTTTCATATTAGAAAAAAATCACATTATCTTTGAAATAAGGCGCAAAATGTCTGCAATTGATAAACATACATAGGTACCACATTTTACATGTACAAGACATTTAAGCTTTGGATTGCTTTGCAATAATAGAATGAAATGATGTGTTGGGTGGTGTTAGAAGTTGAGAGTGAGAAAAAAGGATGGTATTCATAGTTTATATACCAGTTGCTAGTCCAGTACACACAGGTGTATGTGCACATATGCACGCCCATATGCGCACATACACCCAAATTCGTACACACATATACAAATAAGCATGTTTGCAAATCCCAGCGTATAGGTGATCAAATCATATTACCCACGCATACATTCCAAACTGTTGTGTGATGTCTTGAATCATAAAAAAATGAGCAAGGGAGTGAAAAAAAGAAAGAAAGAAAAACAGTTTATTTCCAATCCAGATGGTACAAAAGTACCATCATTGGTTTTTAAAAATCTTAAAGTTAATACACTTAGATAATACACACACGAGTATTGTAATACCCACGTCACTAGTCGAAAAATGATTGAGGGCAATGAGTATTCAGCAATGGAGATACCAGGCAAATGAGATTCGTCAATACGTGTTCGGTATGTTCTATCACGAAGAATTATCGTTGAGACATAAGATGACGAATTATTTTGGCTTTAAATTCTCTCGGTCTTTGAGGGATTTTAATACTCAGGGGAAGTTTGTTCCACAGTAAGGCGCCTGATATTGACAGAGCCTTTTGCCCTATATGTGAGATGAACGATAGTTGACTAAGACATAGTTGTTTCTGTTCGGCTTTTGGTTGGTGACAGTGGGTGGATGGAAACGCACTACCTCAGCATTGCTCTGAGGAAGGTACAACGAGTAGAATACGTATTGGGCCCTCTGCATGAGGAGCCTTTCTTGAATAGAATAGGAATCCAACCGAGTTTATTAAGGAGAGGAGTTACGTGATCACTTCTTTTGAAATTACCGTTGCACACCACCTTGGCTGCGAAGTTTATGCATTTTTGTAAATCCCTTTGAAGGCATTGAGGAAAGTCTCCCCATCCTAGGCTGCAGTAGTCAATGCGCGATAACACCAGGGATTGAATGGCTAATAATTGGGATTTTTCGTCTAGCATACTCTTTATACGATGAAAAAACATTAAAGTTACGTAAATTTTTTGCAAGTATTCTCAACGTGAGATTTGAAAGACATGTTTCAATCGAACCAGATACCGAGATTTTTACCGTTTTCTGATGCCCTAATTTCATCATTTCCATCTGCGGGAGTTAAATCTGTAGTTTTTTTAATTGCATCTTTGGATCCAAAAATGATGCATTGTGTTTTATTAGCATTTAATTTGAGANTTCAAACCATTGCGTGTCTACTCCCAAGTTCAGTATTTTACGTAGAAGTCTATCATGTTCAACGCTATCGAACGCCTTAGAGAGATCGCGTGGCAGCAAGAGTGTTACATTCTTTTGATCGATGTCACTGTATATTTTTTCAGAGATATTGAGCAGAGCGTCTTGAGAGCTTGTGTTTCTTCTATAGGCGTATTGATTTCGATGGAGTAGATTTGACTCGTCCAGGTGAAAAGACAGTTGATTTGTCACCACTTTCTCCAATACTTTGGACATGACAGGTAAAAGACTGATGGGCCTGTAGTTTGATGCTGTATTTAGGTCACCACTTTTATGCAACGGTTTAATTTAATAATGGAGCGTTTCCATTGGTTTGGATACGTGTTGGTTGCTATTGATGTATTAATTATCAGACGAATCCATGGTGCTGTGACTGGGAAACTGTCTTTGATGCATTGAAGACTGATACCATCATGTCCAACTGCCTTTGTGTTTTTTAATGAGTATAAGATATTTCTTAACTCTGGTAAGTCGACAGGACGTGGTCTCTACCTGACATCGGCCCTCGAGGGTGTAGGGGGGCGTGAATTTTCAATTGACGTTTCACCTGGATTGGTACACACCTCACTGAAAACTTGAGGCCCTACTTTTGAAAAGAATGTGTTGAAATTCGTAGCTGTTGCCAAGGGATTTTCAAAATTACTTACACGATCTAAATTTTCAAATGGGGCTACCTCACAAATGATTTCCCAAGTTCGTTTCGGGTTATTTTTAGCCGTTATAAGTTCCTGGTGAAAGTGAGTTTGTTTTGCTTCAGTGATTTTCTTTCGAAGAATTTTGTCATGTTCTTTATATCTCTTGTATAAGGTACTGTTTGATCTGTTGTTTTTCTAATCTCGCAAGTTGGCTTTCTTTATTCTGCTCATCTCTTTAATTTCGTCGGTAATCCAAACAGTCCGTTTTGGCTTGTTTTTTTTTGGTGACGTAAGGTGCGCATTCATCGAGAGCTGCTATGAAGTTCTGGGTGAAAATGGACACTTGAATGTCAACATCGTCAGATTGCATCACATTCTGGAATACGGTGGACCTACACAGTAGTTTTTCTTGAAATAGTTCCGCTGAATAGTGCCTTTTCGAGCGATAATTCATTAAGCGGTATTTATGTCTTTTCTTTGCAATATTTATTTCACATTCTATAGAGTAATGATCGGAAATAAAAGGTGATATTACTGTACTAAGTACTGCGGTGGGATTATTTGTGATTGCCAGATCGAGGAGAGTTTCAGAGACTTTAGTGATGCGAGTCGGTTCTTTGACCATTTGTGATAGGCTTAGTTTATACAGCAGTTTGCTTAACTGATTGTTTTTGTCCGTTAAATCAACATTAAAGTCTCCGAAAGCAAATAATGACTTTTTTGCCTGAAGGATTTTTTTGAAGGTTTCCTCAATGTAATCTAGTGTCAGACTTAGGGGAGACGATGGGTGCCTGTAAAGGCTGCCTATGATTATGGATTTGTGTTTATTTATTTGCACTCCTAACCAAACCATTTCAATGCCATCGCAACTTTATTCGCTAGAAGTGAAGATGTTGAGTACATTTCTTTCACAAAATAGGAGGAGTAAAGGGAGGAAAATACAAGAGAATCCGAGAAGAAAAATGCAGAGTGAGAGATGCTGCATTGAGAGATGAAGATAAGAGAGCAGTGGCAACATTTTTCTTGCTAATGCAGGAGTGTATCTGTGTGGTATTGTACTCAAATAAATTGTAATCAAACGGAATCGTACATTAGTACTCAGTGAATCGCATTTGTGTATTTTTTAAAGATTAAATGTACACATATCGTCCAAAAGTAATCTTTTGTATATGCATGTATTTGATTTCATTCATATATATATATATGTATATGAAATCATATACATGCAAATACAAAAGATTACTTTTGGACGAAATGTACATTTAATCTTTAAAAAATATACATGGAAATTTCATATATATATATATATATATATATGAAATCGTATATATTATTTATACATATAAATATGATAGAGTGGAATTTCACGCACATAAATATCTATATGTGTAAATAAATCCTCGAAACTGTGTGTATGTGTAACACAAAATTACCTTTTGAACATAAATATTTGAATGTATGCACACTGTCATCAATATAGAATTTTAAAACAACTTTAATGAGGAGTATAATACGAAGTTATTACAATTGACTTGCATCTTTTACACCGCTCAAAGATCTGAATCACACTCTGCCTTCTGATACCGGATGCTAACCACATTTTACGACAGCTTGTTTTTACATTGCAGAAATTTCATGTATTCCTTGCTGAAAGGAAAAAACGACAGTCTTGCTCATCACATCCAAGAGATACATATTTAACACAAAAAAACTCAAATTAACAAGTGATTATGTCAATTTTTGAACTCAACTTAGGGTTCGATGTATTTGAAAATGACTTGGATTAATTTGAACTTGACTTAGATGTAATTGAACTTGACTTGCATTAATTTGAACTTGACTTGGATTAATTTGAACTTGACTTGGATTAAATTGAACTTGACTTGGATTAATTTGAACATGACTTGGATTAGATTGAACTTGACTTGGATTAAATTGAACTTGACTTGGATTAAATTGAACTTGACTCGGATTAATTTGAAGTGAACAAGGTGTAGTTGTGTTGAAAAGAAACCACACAACACATTTGGCGACATGGATTTCGAATCTCAAACGTGAATTTGACCTTTAAAAGTACTCTGAAACCAAGATGGTGTATTCTACAGTTAGCTGTCCTCCATTCGACGTTGAAGTGGAAACAGTGTGTGAATTCTTACAAAGATCAAAAGTGCAGTGTGCAGCTAGCATTTTAGCCAAAGCTTTGCATGTTAACATCATTACTGGTCTACAACGAAAAATTAAAATAACGTTACTCGCTGATGCTGCGTATGATGAACTAGAAGAAAAGTTAATACAAAAGTTTGAAATCCAGAAATCCATTGTCGGCGCGTCTGTTACATTTCTAAACAGAAAGCAAGGTGTTAATGAATCCATAGAAAGTCATGCTAAAACGTTAAATGACTTAGCATCTGAGTGCCACTACGATAATTGTTGTCGTGATCGTCTCTTGAGAGATGCTTTCGTTGCTGGTCTACGTTCTCCTCAAATTCTCAGTGCAGTTTTACAGAAGTGTGACCGAAAATCTTTCAACGAGTGTGTTGAACATGTAAAACTCATCGAACAGTTAAGGTCCGATGCTCATAATATTATTCGTGAGGATTCGTCTTCATTGTTTCTCATGACAGAAAAATTACAGCCGAACTACAAATGCATACGTTGCGGCGCTAAGCAGAATCACCTTGTAAAAAATTGCCATGCTTTGAAATTGAAGTGTAATACATGTGGGAAAACATGCCACATTTCTAAAGTTTGAAAATCTACAACGACTGCAGCGCGGCCTCATCAGGCTGAGCCTACACGTGAAGGATTTCGCGCAGTCCGCTCTCACATGGTGCAGCCTGAACAGTGCGGTTGTCATGGCAACGTTGGGAGAGAAGATTTAACAACGTGCGGCTTGCAGCATTCACGCGAGTCTCTGCAGTGAAGAAACGAAGTCACTCTACAGAATCCTGGAAACGATACTTGTGACGGTAGCTCTGTTCATAACTTCTCTGGTGCGCATGAAAATGACTTGAATGATTCTCATTTTTTTGAATAAACATCACTGTAATTCACGTTACCAAAGAGCCTACGATATTGATCTGCCATTTAAATGGTAAACCTACTGAATTTCTTCTTGACAAGGGCAGTGCGGTCACTACGTTGCGTAAAAGTGATGCACTTGCTATTGGTGCTGTTATAAATCCTACGTGGAATGAATTGCTCGGATACAGTGGTAGCTCTGTAAATTTGCTCGGTCAATCTTCAGTAATCATAAGTTATGAAAACGTTAGTTTTGATCATAAGGTTCTCGATGTAGAAGATGATAGAATCGACTTACTTGGCCGAGATATTTGTTCTAAACTTAACGTAAATGTTGCGATCCCTGATCAATGCGACACTATAAACAAAACTGATTCTCATACTTTGCCGAGAAGCTTGTTTTCGCAATATGATTCGTATTTGCCATCTGATTCAGTCTAACGTTAAAGAGACGGTCAATATTGAATTTGAGCCTTTCACGGAAATTAAAAATTCCGTTCCAAAGAATCACTAAAAGAACACATTTAGAAACGGTTTACACGAATGACATTCGGCTCGCTGATGCGTTATTTTCGAGTTATTCAACTTTAAAGTTATAGGAACGTCGTATATAAAAGCGAATGAACTGACACATAAATATGCTGTAATACGGTATTAACGTAACGATGGGAGAGGTTAGGGTAGGTTATGGTAGGTTAGTTATATAAACTAACCTAAAATAACATAAATCAACCTAAAATAGCTTACCTGAACTTACCCAAACCGAGGTTGTTATTTTCGCTCCAAGAAGTGGGCGTCACCCAACAATGCGGTGACTAAGCAACCGACCATATAATGTTATTCCTATCTGAACGTAATCATTGTTATATCTCAAAAATAACGCATCAGCGAGCAGAATGTCATTCGGGTAAAACGTTTTTAAATGTGTTGCTTTAGTGATTCTTCGGAACGGAATTTTTAATTTCCGTGAAAGGCCTAAAATCAATATTGACCAAAGAAATCGTTCATCTTGATGTGTTCCCTAATTCAGTTCCTGTATTTTGTAAAGCACGTCCCTTTCCTGTAAGACTGAAAGACTTTGTCAAAACCGAACTGGAGTGCTTGCAGAGTATGGGTAAAATTTCTGAAGTGTATGATAGCCAATGGGCATCTCCTACCGTTAATGTTCTAATGTCTGACGGCAGTGTAAGAATCTGTGGAGATTTTTCAGCCTCCATTAACAACTGGTTAAATCCAGTTCAATCTGTCCTACCTGTTATTGATGATGTAATTTCTCAAGTCGGAGACGCAAAGTATTTCTCCAAAATTGATTGGTCAAATGCGTTTCTGCAAATCCGTTTGGACAAAGAATCAAGAAAGTTTACGACCATTAACACGTCGGAAGGTCAATTTATGTACAATTACTTACCTTATGGTTTACGTGCAAGTCCCGGCATTTTTCCGTGCAAGTCCCGGCATGAATAAACCTCTTTTGGGTATCGATAATATTGTGTACAAATATACAAATATGATCTACTCATTTTGACTTCATCTTATGATTCTCATTTGGAAGTTCTTGAGAGTCTTGTCTGTCCTCAAAAATTCTGGAATTCGCTTAAATCTCTCTAAATATACCTTTCCAACTAATCATGTGTCTTATCTAGGGTACGTTTTCGAAAATAAAGGTGTTCACCCTAATCCTGAGAGAGTAAATGCAATTCTCAACGCTCCTGTTTCTAAAAACCTCAAACAGTTGCAAGCATTCATTGGATTGTGTAATTTCTATAGTGGTTTTGTACCTTACTTTTCTCATGTCATGCATCCTCTGTATTTGCTACTGAAGAAAGTTGTTCCTTTCCAGTGGACTCCAGAACAGGATAAAAGTGTCCATATAATCCATGATATCTTTCGTTCCCATAAACCTCCAAAATTGTTTGATCCCATCCATGAAATTCTTCTTGAAACTGATAGTTCTGGCTATGGGGTTGCTGCCGTACTTATGCAACGCATTGATCCTTCTCATGATTGGTGGGTCGATGTGGATTTTAATGCGCTCACGGAAATTATAAATTTGACTTCCAAGAATCGGTAAAAGAACCCATTTATAGACTTTTCACACGAATGACATTTCGCTCGCTAATGCGTTATTTTCGAGATATAGCAATAATTACGTTCAGGTAGGAATAACATTATGTAGTCGATTGCGTAGTCGCCACATTGTTGGAGCACGCCCACTTTTTTGGCTTGGCAAAAAAACAGCATCGGTTTGGCTAAGTTAAGGTAAGCTATTTTAGGTTTATGTAGGTTAGTTTAGGTTAGTTTATTTAACTAAACTAACGTTACCTAACCTAACCTCTCTCATCGTTACGTCAATACCGTATTACAGCATATTTACGAGTCTGTTCTTCACTTTTATATCCGACGTTCCTATAACTTTAAAGTTGAATGACTCGAAAATTACGCATCAGCGAGCAAAATGTCATTACTGTAAACCGTTTTTAAATGTGCTCTTTGCGTGATTCGTGTGAATTACATTTTTAATTTCCGTGAGCGCATTAAAATCAGTATCGAACGATTGGTGTCCTGTTCAATTTGCCTCAAGATCTCTAAATAATGCAGAGCGAAACCATTCTAACATCTAAAGAGAGAACCTTATAAGTGTTGTTTTTGATGTCGAAAAATTCAAAAAATTTCTTGTTGTCAATTTTCTTATTCATAACGGTCAGAAACCTCTTTGTAAGCTTTTTGCACATAACAAAGGCGTACCTCTCGGTTGTTTCGCTCGTATTCAAAGATAGGCTTTTAAACTTTCCCAGTTTGACTATGTTTGTCGCTGTTCGAAAGGTAAATGTGACGTAAATAGCGATTGTCTTAGTAGGCTTCCTCTACCCGCAACTGTAACAGAACTAGAGCCGTACGAACTGAGCTTTGCAGTAAACTCTCTCGCGAAAACTCCCATTACGTGTGAAAATATTAAAACTCATACTGATATGGATAGTGAATAATGTCACCTCAAACAGTACAAAAAGTTTGGCCTGCCTCCTAAACCTAATCCTAACTTGCCTAAATTTAAGAACCTGCTACCTCAGACGACTATCATGAAATGTTGTGTACTTTTTAACGCGTTCACTGCGTATTGCGACATGTGTGTACCGAGTGTTAATTTGCTCTTTCACGTACCAGTACGAAAGACTAGCATTTCAATTATTTTTCTACCGTCATTTAAATTAGACTAAGACGTGCAACTACAATTGTCATCATACAATTATATTTTTCACACTCGTTAAAAAAGAGGGAAATTTAAGCAGAAAAGTTGGCTTTTTAATATTGCTTCTTCTACCCTAACCCAACTAACCGTAACACCTGCACAAACGGAGTGAATGTGTTAAAGAAAGTGTTTCAATCCCATGTTATTACGTAGTTTGGTTCTTGAAATATTTCATGATGGTCTTCCTGGCATTTGTGGCATGAAGTCGTTGGACAGATCGGATATTTGGTTTCCCTAAATGGATAAAATTATTGAAGACATCGTAAAATGTTGCACTCAATACAAATTAAATCGAGCAAAACCTAAGTCTAGAATGGCATACTCCTTCTCGTCCTTTTGAACGTATTCATGTTGATCACTTTTTCTACGAGAATAAAATTGTTTCCATTGCTGTACATCCATCATCTACATATATTGAATGCTAAATTGTACCATCCACGAGTGTCAGATTCTATTGGCGCTTTGAGATTAATTTTCAGCAGGAACGGGTTGTGTGATGTACTCGAGAGTGATAATGCTTCTAACTTTTCGACTCAAGACTTTAAAGCTTTTCTAATTTCTAATGACATTGAACACCACCGTCTTATTCTCCAGCCAGCAACGGTCAAGCTGAGAGGGGGTAAGGGTCATCAAAGACCTCTTGAAAAAACTCGCTTCTACCGAATCGTTCAAATCCCGTCTAGCATAAGCGTTATTTTAATCACATTATATTCCTCATAGCGTCACAAAAATTGCTCCCTCTGTTGCGCTCAACAATCGTAAATTTGTTACTTCCAGAGATAGAGTTAATTCTATACATTCTGTGTCCAGGTCTAAGCCTACGTATGAAACTCAATTTGATGTCAGTGATCAGATTCTAGCTCTGAATTTATGAAATGGTCCCAAGTGGCTGAAAGGAATTACTGTTAGTAAAGTTGCTGTTAATATCTTTCAGGTTCAAATCATAGCATTAAATGTAATCTGAAAGAGATATTCTAATCGGCTGCTTTATTCTTCTGGTAATTTAGGATCTATCAGTACTAATGCTGCTGAGCCTTATGCTTTGCAGCCTGTTGGCAGGTCACCTGTAGGAAATTAACCTCGTAAATCAGGTAGAATAACTAAACCTGTAATGCAAATGGATTGTTGAGTTCTTCCTTCTTTTTGTCATAAATTCATCTAAAGCGAGGGAAATTGTTACATTCTAAAATATTCGTTGTTATAATGTGGCCCTGGTTTTGTGAGTTGGATCTCCGGAGGGTATTGTTACGCACCTCTTGACTGCGTTCCCGGCAGCACCCACGTCAAGTTCGCACATTCTGAGTGTGCGTGCGCTAGTCCGTGTACGTGTACGGCTCGTCACCACCATCCAGAATCACTACCATGCGCATTTCAACAGCTGCCACATGTCGCTGTGTGACATAACTCTAGTGCGAACATTTATTATTCAATAGCTCTGCCATATAAGTATCATTTAATAACAAAATAAAATACCGTATGTTTCATTTTACGCTTAAAAGTCACTGCGGTTTTAAACGACAAACATTATAAAATGAGTTACTACCATGCGGATTTCAACAGTGCCACACGTCGCTGTGTGACTTAACTCTAGTGCGAACATTTATTATTCTATTGCTCTGCCACATAAGTATCATTTAATAATAATAAAAAACACATTCTGTTTCATTTTACACTTAAAAGTCACAGCCGTTTTAAACGACACATATTATACACTGAGTTAAACTAAATAACAACGCAGTTACTGCGATACTACCGCATGTCATAATGTATTGTTCGTATGTCACAATGTATCGTTAACAATGCAAATCTCATTTAGTTTCTATTATAAATTGGTAGGTTATTTGAGAAATTACCAAGAGCTATATCAATTGAATAAAAAATATTTTAGTGCTGAAGCGTTATGCAAGTTGCATTTTTTGCACATTCACACCAATTGAATTCGATTAATTTACTTAGAAAATATGACTAAAAAATTTTATGTGCTCATATCAGTATAATAATTAATTGTCGCTTCTCTTTCGTTAATATAATTTTGGTCGTAAAGTGCAAAATAAAAGAACCTTTATGTTCATATTGGGGACAAAGGAAGCTTAACGCTTACACACCAAGTAATAAATGCTATGGATTTCATCACATATATTGCACCTTTTTCGTTTGAGTCAGGAAATTGTGTACAGCCTCTGTACACACTATGCACTTCCCCTATCATATATGACATACAAGAATAATGCTTCATCAAAGCGAAATTATACAAGAATAATGCTTCATCAATGCGAAATTATTTTCAGTTGCGCGGTCGATAATGAGACAGTTTTTAAATGAATATTTATACTTGTGACCACACTACTTAATACTACAAAGTTTGTTCGTTTTTTCTGTCTTAACGTGACAACTGTAACATATTAGACGATATTTATTGTCATTTTCAAAACTTCCCAAGTGAGTAATAAAAAGTATATTATCAATTAAAGACAATTACAGGTAGTAATATTTATTTGAATATGTGATACATTATTTCATTATTTATTTATCTTATAATTATTCATTATTTATAATGAAAGAAATGGAGAAGAAGTACTTTAAAACATTCACTTTGAACGTTTCGAGTCTTGGCTCATTCTCAACAAAAGGTCTGCAAATAAAATAATAGACAAGTCAGTACACCCCAAATTACAGAAGCGTAGAACATAAGCACGAAAAAAAAAATACATAAAAATAAAAATAATTTATCGGCTGATTATTTTCAGAGGGTATGCACTCTGCATTTCATTGAGAGAAGGTTTGAGTGTATGAATGAATAATGACTCTAAAATACGTAGGTCTAAATTGGCAGTAAAAGTATCTAATATTTTAAATTTGCTAATGTCAATAATCTGTTCACAGGAACCAATACTACAATGTTCTTTTATGCTAGAATGAGTAGAAGTAAGCAATCGACCTGTACGATGTACGATGCAGGGAAGTGCATAATCTAACTGCATTGTGACATCTCGTAACGCATTGTAGACGATACAGCGACTTCTGGCAATGAGATAAACTGTGGACCAGTGGGCAAGACGCATCCTTCACGCACACGGACGCTGCAACACACGTACATGAAAACTTGACGTGGGTGCGTCCCGGGATCCCGGCACGGCACGTTAGAGAGGGAGTCTGTAACTGAAAGCCGTCCGGTACACTTATACGTGCTTATCAGTGTTTCCTTACTCTTATCTTTGTAGTCTATAGCTACTGAAACTGTAGTTTGTCGCTAGAACTAAATAAACATCTAGTTGTGTAGAAAAGAAACTACACAACAGACGTCTTGTATTAAGAAATTTTTGAAAGCCAAAATGTTGGCATGCATCTCATGTGGCAACGTTTTTCGAAATAAACGTTTTTTCTTTTCTTTCTTTTTCTTCATTGCTCTAATAACATTTGAGCGACTTTCTTCTTATAAATCTGCCCTTTCTTGAATGAGCAGGCTGCTCACGCATCGCAAAGCAGGCTGCTCACGAAAATAGCTAATAAAAGAAGCCGTCGCTTATCGCGACCAGGCGGAGACCATTTGATACGGAGGAGCGACGGCGACCATCTTTACTGACGCCTGGTGGCACTGGTGTCTAGAGCTAGGTGCTGCCCCCATTCTTTCATGATCACCTGTGCTGGATGCCAGATACCGCCAGATCTTGCGTACAGCTGTGATGCATGCCAGATACCGCCATTCTACAGATCTTTCGCTATCGAAACTAAATGTTTATTTGGATAAGAAAAAGAAAGAAAGAAAGAAAGAAAGAAGACTACAATATTACAAATTGTATTATTATATATTACTGTCGTAATTTTCGTCACGATAAGTTGAGAGAATGCCATTGGTATTTCATTCTATTGCGGAAATGTAAAATATTAGATATTGAGCGACCGAACTCTAGTGACACTGAACGAACTAACTAGAGAGTCTGTAGCAAAACAGACACTTCGAGACGGTTCGTTTTGTGTCACAATAGTTCGTCGTCATGCATTAGATCTCGTAATTCAAGTTGTCCTTCTCTTCACCATGTAAGTGTTCTATCCACTGTCTCTTTTAGCTAGTTTTTATATTTTTTTTAAACATAGTCAACAACCCTGCAGTGCTGCTAGTTGTCATGGCAGAGGTCTACAACGACTGTTTCAAAAAACGCCGTCTAGAATTTGCTCTAAAGAAAAACAACCCACAAAATAATGCTAGCACCATTCCGTGACTGCCATCTCGCAGACCTAGGAGGCTGAAAAGTACACATTTGTAGTGCTGAGCTCATCAGAAGAAGCTGTGTTCAAGGTAGATCTCACAATTATTGGAGTATGCACTTGCCCCTGATTGATCGACAGGTCGTGCATGCAAGCACCAAGTTGCATCTACAGCGCTTTCGTCTTCTACAGGACTTCTGAAACTGCTCTTCATAGCTCAGATATCTTGCAGTTTAGCAGTCGGAGAAGAAAAAGAGCATGCGAATGACTTATTTAAGGATTTCAAAACAACAGAAAGTTACTGTGACTTTATATCCGTGCTGAATACCTACTCTTGGGAATGATCCACTTAAAGCGGATGATATGGAGAAAGCAGTTTCCACTCAGGATCCAGTGCGAGTAGAAGTAGACGTTATTGACTCTCCTCCTCTCTTCTGCAAGATACTTCTAACGTTTATAACTACCTCTGTTTATTATATCATTTATTTTAAAGCCACTAATGGTTCGTGTACGCGGCACGATTACGCCAGTCCAACACATGTTGACAGTTACAGAAAGCGATCTAAGTGTAAAACGATCGTGTGCACGAAAATTTAATATTCTGGTGAATTTACGTCTTTACTCTAAGAGTACGCGCAGCCATGTACGAGTACATACACATTCAGCTACAATGGGCCCAACTTGACCCAGAAAATTAAAAACTTGGAAAGGATAAACGCATGCAGCTGAAGCTGATTCTCAATAGTAAAAAAATTTCACGATCTCATGATTTCGGCAGCTTTTCGTACGATGCAAGAAAATTAATGTATCAAATAAATATGTGAAACTCCATCACAGCAGAATTGTAAAAAAATTTTTATTCGATCTAAATCTGCGTCATTGCCTGTTTTGTCATCCTCCACCATCGTCATACCACCGTCAAGCGCACGTCTTCGAAGTACAGTCTTCACGTCGATCATGAAAATTCTTCTTAAACCTTTTTGTTGCTTGTTATAATAATTCAAGAATAAAACCACAAACAACGGAATGAACTTCATTTTTCTAAAAAGGGGCATTCAGACAAGCGCTAGTTTCGTCACTTCATTATCAGTGAATGCTCTGAAAATAAGATCAATAATCTATAAAACTTGATATTTCAATAATTGCTGAATTTATACAACTTGTATAATGTAAAATTTGCTACTACACGTCGAATCTAAAATTGAAAAATCATTCACAGAGAAAATATGGTTGGTGTTTTCACAGGGAAGTCTAGATGCAGACTGAGATGGAGTTGCTAGCGGTCTATTAGTTCTGAATGATTTGGCAAGATGTTGGTAAAATCTAATTTTTGACGGTTTCAGAGTGCTCCCTATGTAGGAAGTCTGGCAAATTCCCCACTGATATTTATATACAATACTAGAAAGCAACTCTTTCGGCAGTATGTCTTTATACTGGAAAAATGTTTTTATTTGGAATCTGTTGCGAAAAACAAACTTAAAATCAATTTGGGGATAAAATTTTCTCAAATTCCGAGTTAAACATTGTTTTAGTTCGTCAGAAGTTGATCCAATATACGGAAGAGATACATATGAAGCACATTTGGAAACTGTAGCTACCGTGACCTATGGCTTATCGAACATTTTGTTAAAAAACTTATTAAGAGTATAGTCAAAAAGATATTGAGGGTGTCCATTAGTAGAAAAAAATGTCCTCGAATAATTTAGTTCGTCGCAAAACTTATGATAGTTTGATGACAAGTGAAAGTGTTTGATGACTAGTCTAGAATATAGTTTCTTTAGTTTTACTCCTTTCATTTTTAAACTGGATAGTTTGAGAACACTTCTTCGCAGAGCCTTTCACTTGTCGTCAAACTATCATAAGTTTTGCGACGAACTAAATTATTTGAGGACATTTTTTTCTACTAATGGATACCCTCAATATCTTTTTGACATTACTCTTAAAAAGATTTTAAACAAATTGTTCGATAAGCCAAAGATCACGGTAGATACAGTTTCCAAATGTGCTTTATATATCTTCCGTATATTGGGCCAACTTCTGACGAACTATAACAATTTTGAACTAGGAATTTGAGAAAATTTTATCCCCAACTTGATTTTAAGTTTGTTTTTCGCAACAGATCTGAATTAAAAAACTTTTTCCAGAATAAAGACAAACTGCCGATAGAGTTGCTCTCTAGTATTGTATATATATATGAGTGTGGAACTTGCCAGAATTCCTATATAGGGAGCACTCTGGAACAGTCATAGATAAGATTTTACCAACATCTGGGCAAATCATTTAGAACTAATAGACCGCTATAGCAACTCCATCTCAGTCTGCGCCCAGACTTCACTGTGAAAACACTAACCATATTTTTCTGTGGATGATTTTTCAATTTTAGATCCGACGTGTAGTAGTTTTCTCCGAATTCTAGAATCATTGAACATTTTTAAGCTGAAACCCGTTCATAATTGTGATCAAAGTGCTTGCAAATTGTACATTATATATGTTGTATAAATTTAGCAATTATTGAAATATCAAGTTTTATAGATTGTTGATCTGATTTTCAGAGCATTCATTGATAATGAAGTGTCGAAACTAGCGCTTGTCTGAATGCCCCTTTTTAGAAAAATGAAGTTTATTCCGTTGTTTGTTGTTTTATTCTTGAATTATTATAATAAGCAACAAAAAGGTTTAAGAAGAAATTTCATGATCGACGTGAAGACTGTACTTCGAAGATGTACGCTTGACGGTGGTGTGACGATGGTGGAGGATGGCAAAACAGGCAATGACGCAGATATAGATCGAATAAACAATTTTTTACAATACTGCTGTGATGGAGGTTCACATATTTATTTGATACATTAATTTTCTTGCATCGTACGAAAAGCTGCCTAAGTCATGAGATCATGAATTTTTTTTGCTATTGAGTATCAACTTCAGCTGTATGCGTTTATCCATTCAAAGTTTTTAATTTTCTGGGTCAAGTTGGGCCCATTGTAGCTGAACGTGTATGTACTCGCACACGGCTGCGCATACTCTGAGAGTAAAAACGTAAATTCACCAGAATACTAAATTTTCGTGCACACGATCGTTTTACACGTAAGTCGCTTTCTGTAACTGTCAACATATGTTGTACTGGCGTAATCGTGCCGCGTACACGAACCATTAGTGGCTTTAAATTAAATGACTTAATAAACAGAGGTAGTTATAAACGTATAATAGCAGTGGTGCCTACTTTATCCGAGTCAATGATTTAACTGTGGTTGAATATTCTAAACGCACGACAGAATTCGAAAAAAAATTTTTTCATGGAAGTAGACAAAGGGGCTCATAGATTTGAAGATTGAACGCTGTTATTTGGTTGATGTACAGCATAATACATCAAAACTCTCCCAATTGCACGTAACCTCCAACAATAAATATTGAGCAAAACAAAATTTGTTTTTATTTAAAAACTAACAATCAATTTTCAACGAAGCATCATCATAACATTTTTTCACATCTAGCGTTATTAATACTCTTGGAAATCATGAGCCCTATTCATTACGTAAAAATTGGCAGGCACCAAATTTAACTTGTTACGTTAGTGTTGAATAACAATCGAACAGAATGGTTCAGCTTTGTTGCTGATTTTTTTCCATTTGTGTTTTTTCAATCCCTCGGTGTCAGAGAAAGGTTCTACGCACGCGGATGCGGAAGTGTTGATGCAGCCGTAAACAAACGCGCCAGCACGGACTCTGCAGTTATGCTGACTCCAGCAGTAAGCAGTTGCTGATGGCGTCTTGCTCAGATGAGGGTGGCTTCTCGCCATACGACGGTCCGCTAGCTTACAGTGCAGTCTACTTCTCGTTCCATCAGGCTTCAAACCTTTCGAGGCTTAGTGAGTTTCACACTCAAATAGGTAAGTACTTCTGTAGGCATGGATCTATCAACTAATCTTAACATTGAAGATAAATTCCAACGATTAAAATTGGATCTAAATTTTATTAAGCGCCTTCGATTGTTTTGCGAGTGTGGAGGCATAAATTTTCTGCGGGTAATTTTTTGAAGAATTTCATCAAGTAGGTCTTGGGATGCTGGTGCTCGAGATTGCTGAGTTTCAGGAAATCATGCTTATCCATTTTCCCTTCTTGAATGGTATATCTTAGATGATGGACACTTCAAATCTGCTGATGGCTAGTTTGAGATTGTCTTCAGATACCTTAGCAAACTCCCAATCAATACGTTTATGATTTTTTACGAAACAGGACTGAAGTATCGTCAGCACGACGTTCATGTAATAGTTGTTTAAAGTCACGAGTCGTCTGAAAAAAATCAGTTTACTTCTGGATAACTTATAATAAATGTTCGCGAAAGTTGGTTAATGGAAGATTCATTTCTGATTTTATAGGAGGCAGATGAAATTAATATTTATAAATATATATTATACACAAATGCTTGTACACAGTTAAACATTCCAGTCTTAATCATGCAACTGTTAGGGAAAAGAAGTTTTGTAACTGTACTCTCGAATTATTTATAAGTATTTTTGCCCGCAGATCGCGTCTAGGCATTTTGGTCGTGTTCAACGTAGCTTTAGGATATTTTTTTCAGAGAATACTAGTGGATGTAACGGAATAGCGATAATTTCAAACAAACCTCTGTGTTCAGTAGACAGGGATCAAGCAGAACAATGTGGCGTAATGGTAACCGAATCTGATTTTCACATATTAAGTTTTTGTTCGAATAAAAACAATCTCTATATTCTCAAGTCCCTGTATTTTAAATAGTTGAAACAGGTACTGCAATCTATGTAAACTTCTATCCAGTTTGAAAAAGTGTAATATTCTGGCGATGTTGAACTGAAACATTCACGCCAAAAGTGTTTGTCTTTTTCACAGAGTTCTGCTTTAATCGAAATTTACGTTGTACGAATTCATTCTTCTTCAAGTTCAGCTCTAGAAGACGACTGGTTTACAATGATGATAATTTAAACAATAGCTACAACATTTTTCATCTTAACAACGCAAATCGTTTTAAAATCGTATAGGAAAAAGAAATTCAACTTTAAAATTGTATTTTATGTATAAAAATTCTCGTTTCATTTGATTTTCAAGAGAAGTGGAATTTTGATAACTAAGGAATTTCACAGCGTAATTTGATTTGTTCAAAACAACCGTTAGGATATTTGGTACCTTTACGTATACATGAGAAAACGATGATTTTAGAGTAAACATAGAAATTGCACAAAGAGGACAAAACTAGCATAACACTTTTCGAATGTTCGCTTATCATAAACTAAGAAAGTAAGAAATAGAAATCATCCGTGAAATAATAGAGTAAACTAAAAGAAAAAACTCATGACGAGCACTTAAGAAATGGAATGAAATAATACTAAAAATTGACGATGTATGCACAATTAGTTCGCACTATGATAGGTACTTTATACTGGTTTGGTTCTTAGAATGAAAAGCGATTCAAAATCCTTCAATCAGCTGAAATTTTACCTTACCCAAGAGCTTGAAATCTCTATTATTAGATGGCGTATTATGCAAAGTTGCATGATCCCGTTTAGCTACAAGGAGTTGAATATGTGTACTTCCAGAACGATAACTTCTACCAAAATATATGGCGATCTAACTACCTGGAGTACGGGAAATCATACCCACGTCGTCAGATGTACATAGTGCACAACTGTATTTATAAATATGTCAAGTATGCCTGAATCATTATGGGAATTTATTTTCCATAACAAAAGAATGACCAAAACCTAAAGTTGCTGATCAGTATGGTCCTAAAATACATTCCTCCGAAATATCTCCAAAGCAGTGCAAAATTTCTTTTATAATGGTTTTACTAATGAAGCACATGGAATAAATGAGCTTCGTATGAAAATGAGAGCTGTAGTACATTGCATGAACCAATTAAGCTCTCTACATTGCAAGCAAGGCTGTATTATTTCCAGTACCGCCATGGAGAAGCCAATATACCTCCAAGGCTTGCTGTCAGACTTGTAACATCAGCATTAAAGTCATTCTAGTGGTCGTTAGTTAGCAGTGGTATTAAAATAATCCGATAACTGTGTGTTACTCGGGATAATTTGTAGAAGAATTATTTTGAAATTATGCATGAGTGATCACAAATTAGTGAAGTGGTGATCACAAATTAGTGACGCTAAATTGAGTCCTGATATACGTTAGTTTGTTCGTTGGACCTAAACATAAATATCGCACGCTTTCTCATTAATAGCTGCACTGAATGAAGAAAAAACAGTTGTAAAGTTTGTAGAGCGGTGCAGCGCTTAGAAGATCGAGGTAGAAGCTCAAATAGATTCCAAAGTGAAAGTGTCCTATTTCAACAATTTTTTCTCTTTTTGGTGAATTGCGTCAACTTATCTTGTAACAGATGATTCAAGACCTCCTCATGTTGTACAGGTTCAATTCAAATTGGTCCTATTACCTCCTTCATTGAAGAAAATTGTGTGGAAAAGATCTACCATTCTGAAATCACATGTGTATTCCAGTGGTAGAATAGAAACCTAACTGATCTTGCAAAGAAATTGCAAGGAAAATACTTCCGTAGTTCAAATTGTCTAATCTAATGACGCGAACCTACGACGGGCTTCCAAAAGTTTGGCAACAAGTCTGTTTTTGTGTTATCACAAATAATGAAAGCATGTTAAACTCTCTAGCACATGCAATCAATAGGTTTCACTACGTAATTCCTCAAATTTCCCAAAGCTTGGTCACCTACTTTCTATGAAGAATCTTCGACAGATTGAAACTAACTGAACTTTTTCCATTCGTTTCTTTGCAATTTGAGTAAAATCTTCGACCAGTCCTGTGACGCCTCGATTTCAGTGAGCAAACCTGGAAATGTAATGGGCTTAGGAGTTACTACATTCCCACTTGCATGAGCGGCGTCAACATCGGCTCGCGGCGTTTTTTAAGCCGTTTAATAAATACAGCTGCCAGTACATGGATAGCAGTTTGTTGTCTCTATGTAGCTATTTGAAAGTGGCTCCGTGATCGCTTCAGAGACGTTCCTATGTGAAAATGTGCTGATAATTATCTTTCGGCTTAGCGTTTCCGTCTTCTAAAGACCGCGACTTACTGGCCAAATTTCCTCAGCGTGCTGACAAGCGTGCTCACCAAATGGCCAAATTTCGCCAGCACGCTGACGTTTTCGTGCTAGGAGGTTGTCCGACGATGCTCTGGTCAGCGTGCTTATTTTCAGCGTGGAGGGAGTATGTAGTGGAGGGAGCATAGTCGACTGAAAATAGAACCAGTTTTTGAGATTTCGCTCATGTCTGTGGTAATCAATAGCGTTCTCGCTACTGTGACGTCAGTTACCTACAAACTACGGTGAAGTGCACACACTCACGCTGAAAGCTCTTCTAGCTGCTGAGTTAGTCACACCTGGGTATTTCAACACAAATCTAAGTTTTCTCAAGAAAAATCTGAGTTTTGATTTGACGTCAGGGCAGAGTTGCCAAATTAAGCACTTTTTTTCCGGACATAATTCCTGAGCTCATATCTTGAGAAACAAAATTTGATTGTTGAGATTGAAAGCATTTTACAGTCCCAGCAAAGTATAAAGTCTATGAATGAATTTCGGTGTCAAATTTCAGATAGAAAAAGTAAACTCCAGGATTTTGTTCGCAGAAATGACAAGTTTGGAAACACTGCTTCCAGGCGTCACCTGGGTTTTCATAATTTTACTCAATACTGAAATTTATTTTGCCCAAATAAATGAAACAATTAAAGGAATTTCAAGCAATTTATTTACCACAAGTGATACAGAGGTAGAATGTTTGTTATGTCTAGTACAATGGTCAAATTTCATGATAGCAAGCTGTGGGCCCGAATAAGTTCAACGTCTTCTAGGGCATTCTACCATCAACGTTATTCTAGGGTGTACAATAATGTTTAACCATAGTTGCGCAGTAGACTGATCAATGAGAAAGTTAACTCGATATTGGATGCTTCATTTTACAAAATAGTTTATGTAGACTATATGTTAAGAGTATATCAGTCATGGACCAGTCATGAAGGAGACAAAATTTGACTTGGTGATTTTACACGACTAGTATTCTGATAGGAAATGAGACTTCTATCTTTTGAATACCTCGTAAGAATGACTTTAACGTATCTCCGCAGGGATTGAGTTCCAAGTTTTAGTTCCAACGAAGAGGATACTGTGTGGCGACCGGGCCTTTGAATAATAAGGAAGCATGAATTTACTTCTATTTTGTAAAGCTTATACAGGCGGGAAGAATCTTATACCGATTTCAACACCCAATCAATGCCGAACTTGACACCGAAAATTCGCATCCACGTCTGTGGATTAAAAATTAACTTCATATCAAATCATCATACGAGCCCCATTAGAAAGCTGGTATTTTTATTTTATTTAAGTTTGAAGTGTGAATTTTACCGAAAAAATGGTAAACTCGACTACAAAGTGATGGAGCATGACATCATGCTTCTATCGCACCTAAAAGGGCAGATGCGACAATTCTGTCAATTTCTGAGTACATGGACACCCATAAGAGCATCTTAATTTTTTACCACAAACACATGAAATAGCGAACATCAACTTGAGCACCCCCACCAACCCGTTGAGAACTGCGTTATAGCGCAACGATTGACTACTTTTTCGTGGATTACTTTCCGTCAAATCGACATCCAAGGCAAGAAGTTTGGCCCAGTCGATTGTTATCATTCAGCCCTGCGTGCTAAAGAAAAAAAATCATCTTATATCTCTAGAGGAACACTAGCTCCAATCAACTATCGGGAGACTAAACGTAACAACGCGAGAATTTACTTACTTGTCTGTCCGATCATTTATTTCATGTGAAATCAACCTACAAGCCTAAAATTAGGCTCAAACGAAAGCTTGAAACGCCTCTTTTAAAGGGCAATAAAACAAAAGTGGAAAAAACTTTTTTAACATCATCCATGACACTTGAAAATTATTTTTAGACACACAATTGATTGAAGACGCTGATAATTCAAAATTCAGGAGATGGCAAATGTTGAATAGGAAAAGCCTGAAAAAATAATTGCAGAACAACCAAAGCTGATTGACGTTGATATACTTTCAAGTGAAAAATGTACACACGATAATAAATATATTTTCGAACAATCAATTTTGTAGGAATAATTAAATAATAGTGCAAGACAGAGACTGGCATTTAAATTTATTATTGGGACAATTTTCCGCAATGGGGTCAAAATCAATCAAAACTCAGGACTGTTAGTTCAAAGATAATTCACAAGGCATTGAATTTCTTACATATTAATACTGAAAACGTACTAAATGATACTAACAGCAGGAAATATTTAATTCATTTGCTAAATCAATCACCAACGAAATGGGTGAAAGAGTTGCAGTGTAGATCTCTGTTTCGATAAATAACAAAGTGAACCGGTTTCAGCTTAAAAATATTTGACAAGTTCAGACAATTATGGTATTGACTAGTTCAGAAAGTTATGTCAACATACATCATACATATTTGAAAAACGAACATCACTTTTGTCCTCAACAAAAAAGTAAATAATTAACCGTAAACTGACCTTGGCATAAACGGTTGAATGAAATAAGATTATATTGAATCATATGTTAGTTAAAAACCTCAATATCCGAAGCAAAGGGGTTTTAAAGAGAGGAATAATGAAGGCTCAATTTAGGATGGTCATTAGGGAACGCGGATTCTATGCACAAGGCGTGTTCCCGCACAAGATCCCCTGCGCAGAGAAACAGCAAGTTTAGGAAGAACGTTGGAAGAAGGAAAAAAGTCAGAAAGAAAGTGAGAGGAGATGCAAAACATGACAGCAGTGAACCAAAATAAGATGGTCCTTAACAAAACGAAAAATTGAATTATTAGTTAGTTTCAGCCTCTCTATCCGCCACAAAGGCGATCCAAAGAAAGGAAGGAGGAAGGCACCATTTAGTATGGAATCAAGGAAACATGGAATCTACGTAGGAAGGGCATAGAAACAGTAAGTTGAGAAAGAAGGTTTTGAAACAAGATCAAAGTTGAAGAAGAAAGTAGTCGGTGCTGAAAAGCAGGACAGCAGTGAACCGAAAAAAATGATCTTTAAAACGTAACAAAAACATTTTACTTCAACAAAAAGAAGGCCTACCTAACACTCAGCTCGGGCCCTTACATTTACCCCTGGAAGTGCTAATTATAACAAAACGAAAAGCATACTTTATTTCAACAAAATGAAAGCCTACCAAACTATCGGATCCGGCCCATACGATATCCCCCTCGGAGCGCTGATTTCCATAGATACTATAGTTGTATCCTTTTGAGGGGATGAATGAAATTAAAATACGAATGACTCGAGTAAGAATAGTAGCGAGTCTACTAACGCTTCGTCACAAGGATCAATTGATCATATTAATTAGTTTGAGGCTCGCATAAATCGGATATTACTGTTTCAAGAGAGGAAAGTACAAGGTACCATCTTGAAGATGGTCCTTTTTTTATTTGTGGAAATGGGTAAAGCTGGGCGGTATCGCGATAAATTATCGCGATACTTCATCGCGATAACGATTTTGGGTTATCGGTTATCCGATAATTTTTTACCCGATTTATCGGTATCGCCGATACTTTTGGTTCCAGACTATCGATTATTTCATTTTTTCCCGCTGGGATTCGACATGACGGGGCGGGACGAGTTCGGGACAATTACTATACGTGTAGGATGTACGTGTTATGGTGTAATAAGGTTGGCCTCTTTTGTGGCCTTTTTGATCAAAAGTGTGGACTCATGTGGACTGGGACATCTGGCAACCAATTTCGTTATCGCTAGTATCGGAATTTTGGATTTATCGATTTATCGGTCATCGATTATCGGCGATAAATTTTTCGCCAATTATCGATTTTTGGTTATCGCCGATGTTTTCGTGATCGATTTATCGGTTATCGCGAAAATGTTTTTTCGTAATCGTGGGGATTACGGGAAATGGGGATTACCACTGGAAATGGGAATTTATGCCATGATGACTTCCAGCACATAAATCCTGGTGCAAGGTTGAAAGAAAGTTCAAAAGAAGAAAATCACGAAATGAGACAGAGAGGTGCAGAAAGGATACGAGTGAAGCGAATGAAAGATGGTCTTCAAATAAAAATGTTTCACGCTAAAAACATTTTTTTCATGAAAATTGGATAGATCATCCAAGAATACACATGTTACATTTTATCACTGCTTGCTACAAAATTGCTGAGAAAAACTGAGACAAACAACCCTCCAAATTGGCTACCGATAGGCTTTTCAACATTACTGTTAACTAATGGGGAAAAATGAAGCACAATGTAATGAAGTCAATTAGAAGCGTCCCTACAAAAATATAAGTATAAGGAGGGTCAATTAGAAGGTTGATTGATTTCAATTGAAATGATTACCTATATTAGTCGCACCTACGCCTTTTAACCCAGATCTTAGTTTTTTTCAAGAAATATCTGAGTTTTGATTTGGCGTCAAGGCAGGGTTTCCAAATAGGGCATTTTTTTCGGGACGCAATCCCTATGCTTATATCTTGAGAAACAAATTCGACTGTTGAAATTGAAAGCATTTTACAGTTCCAGCAAAGTTCAAAGTCAATAAATAAATTTCAGTGTAAAATTTCAAATCGAAAAAAAATTAACCCCAGTATTCTTGGGATTAACCCCAGAAAAAGTTAACCCCAGAAAATATTCTCACGATAATAAATTTTTATTTCGAACAATAAATTTTGAATGAATCATTTTATAGTAGTGTAAGACATAGACTGATGACGGAATGTATTTCTGTAGATTCCTTAAATTTAGTACGAAATATTTCCTTGACGTCCCAGTTCTGACAAGGATTAATTTGGGATTCTTATATTCCCAAAGATAATAAATAGTCTTTCCTCATTTGAGGACACTTAATAATATCAGAATTACTAGCAAAGATACTTTAACAGTTGAAAACTGTAAAGATTACAGGCCCTTGTATATAACAACAAATTACAGAGCGACGTGCACGCACACCTTACCCTTTGATTTGTGGTGCAGTACTAATCTTGCTTTGGAAAATGGGAGGTGGAGTTGTAGAGGAGGTGAGGAGGAGCCAACTCCAGCCAAGCGTCTGTGGTTGGCTCATAGGTGGTCACGTGTGGGGCCATGTGTATGCCCCAGTCTCTCAACTTTTGCAGCTAATTTGAATCCGATCGAAACCGGCTATGCTCCCTCCAGTATACAGTGTTTCCACGAGCAGGGTAATTACCCTAGGTTAAGGTAATCATTGGTAACTAAGGGTAATGTTTAGGTTAATGAAAAACATGGCCAAATCTAGGGTAATCCGATCTCCGTTAAGGAAGTGTCCGCCTAATCTACGAAAAATTGAAAATTGAAAGCCAATATGCAAGCATCCTACTGGTCACCACTTGAACGAAATGCAATGAAACGAATCAAAATTTAGCGTTCACAAACTGCACTGATGCTGTGATTAAAGTCGCACATTTGAATGTCCTCAGGTATCACCAGTGCGCAGTTTTTGAGAACCCATCTAAGACCCTTCCCGAATTACCCTAACAAAAGGGTAAT